>VZTG01010313.1:1379774-1442384 GCA_013397845.1 Melanocharis versteri
CGGAGCGGCAGGGAAGGGGGGAGGCAGCGGGGTGCGCTGACCGCCCTCCTTCTCTTCGCCCAACTTTCCCGTCCTGGATGTCGGCAGGTAACGTCCCCTTCCTCGCCT
This sequence comes from Melanocharis versteri, assembly GCA_013397845.1. Lineage (NCBI taxonomy): Eukaryota > Metazoa > Chordata > Aves > Passeriformes > Melanocharitidae > Melanocharis > Melanocharis versteri. The sequence goes on from VZTG01010313.1 coordinate 1,379,883, forward strand.
GCCTCTGCCTGCGCTCCCACCTGTGCCCGGCATCCGCTCACCCCCCTTCCCCTCCGCTGTCCCGTGGGCTGTCCCGGGCAGGGGACGTGGACGCCGCGGACACACGGCATCCCGGCGCGGTGCCGGGGAGCCCCGGTGCGCCGGCTGGGAGCGCGGGCCGGCCCCGGGCTGCGGCGGGCTGCCTGGACACCCCCCGGCTTGTGCCTGGGCTTGTCTCCATCGTCCCTCCTGAAAGCGCGTGAATTCAGGTGCGTGGCGTCATTTACCACCTAAATGATTTACACGGAATCGCAGGTATGAAAATCTTCCACCACTGAATAGCTGAAACATGTTGTTCCTCTCCCCTTGTGCAAGACACAGGTGCGAGGTACCTCGGTCCCGCTTGTGCAGACTCAGTTTCTTCTCATCAGGTCACAAGTATCATCTCTGCTCTGCTGCTTTCTAAGTCGATAAAATAAATCAATAAATCACACGGCCTTAGTAGTCACCTGCAGATCATTCATTTCTTCAAAGTAGATTGCTTTAAACTGTAGATAAAAATTGTTTCAGTTTTTTCACTAAATCTCCTAGAAGCATATGCTTTCAGTTATTTAATGAATGAAACTGATAAGCCACATTCTAATTTTAACCTTCCAAGAGGTTTTTTCTATGAACCTAATGTAAATAAAAGTAAAATCTCACACAATCCACCAAACTGATAAAGAGATCATGACAAATCAAATGGTATTTTTTGACTGTTTATGTAAAATATTGTTGTACAGTCCTAGTATACAGAATTGTATACAGTGTTTCACATACCATATTGAGTTTTACTATGTGTGTATATGTACGTATATACAAATCATCAAATATATTATTATGTATTTTATAAATGAATACACAGTGTTATAAAGAAAACATCATACTTCTGAATTTGGAATAACCGAAGGTGGAAATAATGTATTAAGAACATCCCTATACCATCATACAGTGTTTTGCAATGTAAAAAACTTTTAGTTGGGGCTCAAATTAAGCTGGTAAAATTGAGGTGTGAAATAAATGAAAGGACCTGGCTCTTTGCATTATGTGTGGTTGAGCTGTGGGACTCCTTGCCAAAGGGTGTTGTGGATCATAGATTAAACAGTCCCATGAATCAGTACAGATCAGGCTTTGAAGCCTGGGAGTAGAACAACGCCTGCAAAAGACCTCTGGAGGACTTTTCTGAAGCAAGAAATTGCATCGCAAAGTGGAGTTTGAGAAATCATGATACCGTACTGATAAAGAAAAAAGTTGTGCACTGTTAATTTGGTGGTGAAAAGGAGCTTTTATGATTTTCTCCTACAAATCACAGAAGTTACAGCTATGTGAGTGACTTGAAATTTATTCTTGTTGGCATACATGTTTTGTTAACTGCAAGTTCTTCCTGAAATAATTCCTCTGCAAGCCTGCTAAAGATAAAAGTATTATCTTCACTTTGAATTTTGGTGTGCAGCTTAACTTTTTGACTCTGCACTGAATATGTATCTGGAAGTAAAGACAAGCACCTTTTCTTTTTGGCAATGAAATGAATTTCCAAAAACTTTGCTTCTCTATGAGGCAGCTGTTGTTTCTCAGAATAGAAACAGAAGGAGAATTTACATCTCATCGCAACAACTTGCACAGAGGTCTCCATTCCTTTTCTGTCGTGAAGAGACATGAAAAGTCCTTTGCTCCACGAGGCTGCTGATGCTGTGTTACAAGGTGAGGGAGAGGGTGCAGAAGACCCAGGCCATGTGCATAGGCTGGAGATGCACGATGGTGTGTTGCAGCCATGTGGTCACACTGGCCATGTCACCTGCGGAGGAGGCTCAGCACAAGCTGAAACGTGCTTTGCCCTAGACTTAAGGGACAATACTTTCCTCCTTAAACTTACAGAGTCTTCCACAGTTCACTTACTAATATTGTACGGAACAGAAATTATTTGCCCCAGAGTAGACTGCACAGTATTCATTTTATCCTGCTGAGGAGGATGATGTGCTCAATTGACCCTGCTGTGAAAAGTAGAAGTCATTTTAGGCTCCCTTCACTTTGCAAACTCAGGGGAATAGTTACTATGACCACCAATCTAATTTATAAATAATCTGTAGGATGCAAGCCAGAGAAAATGAGATTAAGAGTTGTCAAATGGAATGGTTAGTTATTAATTGTATCACTCCCTGAACATTCCCCAAAGTCTCTGGAGATGCAGCACCTTCTTTTCTTTCATCACAGGTCATGTAGAAATATGAGCCTTAAGTATTAGTACTTTCATCTGGGGCCAATCCTTCACTACCTTAGATCTCATAAAGTAATTTTCAGCTGAGCGCAGTGGATGTAAAATACTACCTTTCAGAACATTGTGCTTTCTTTGCAGAAGTGTTAGTGACTTTTCAAGATGCAAGGAAGTAGAGAAGCAGGCCACTTGTCACTAAGAGATGATGATTAGAATAATGAAATGTTACCCAGTTCATCTGTCCTCTCAGTTTACAAACTTTTTTGTCATTAATAAAGATTACTTAGTATTTATTGTCCTCCCACCCAGAAAAAGTCTGTAAGCATTTTCTAATTATTCTTTGTAGGGATTGTCCTTATTGCACAATGCAGTGTCTAAATGAAATACCCAGCCTAGATCAAAGGATGCTAGTTCTGATATAAATATAATCTGAATATCAGAACTATATTAATGCGGTCATATTAATTGTAATGGTTGAGCTAATTCATATGTTTCTTTGCAGCATTAGACAGTACTGTACAGACATACCCATAAAACCTTGTTTGCCTTGAGAATTTTGTTTAAATTGTAATTCAGGTATTGCTCCTGATCTGAGTTCCACCTGCGCACAAAGCCCATTATACTGATATTCTCTGCTGTGTAGGTAAAAACTACAGTTAGCATGATTTGCCAGCTCCTAACCTAAGCGTTCCTCACTGTGGATACAGGCTAGATCTGCTTCAGGGCCCAAGTTCTAAAATGTTTCCCACAATCCCTTTGCTGTGCCTAGAAAGAACAAAGACATCCTTCCTCATGCCTCCAGATATGAGAAAATTCAAAGAGTGCAAAGCATCTTCTGGCATTACACCTCAGGAAATTTTACTTTCACAATCAGACAAGGACAGAAGGTGTGTAGACACACAGCTTGAGTACTGTTTTGCAGTCTGATTATTCTCACTTAGGTTAAATTAACACGTTTTCCAATGTAGAAGAACCCAAATTAACCCTACAGTAAAAACATACTCTAACACTCATGATTTTTACAGGTCTTCCCCACAGTAGAGAGGGAGGGAAGGAAGGGGGGGAAATCGACATCCTGGCAAGACAATTCAGATATAAAAACACGCAATGAGGTTCCTGACACATAACAGAAAGGTCTTAGTAGCTTTACAGTATATTCGGACATAAAGGAGATTTTAAAGCTGTAAATTAAGTCCGGGCAATATAAGCAGATCCTTGGATTATAGTGGCCTCAACTACATTTCCCTCCACATTCAGTTTCCCTAGCCCATACATCCAGTCTCTCACTCCTCTTCATTCTAGTGGTCCATAGCTACAACTAATTCCTCTGGATTCACATGAAAAGTGAAAGCCCCACTGAAACCAGTGACACTTTTTGACGTTGACAGAATCAGAGTTTCTTTAGGAACTTTCAACTGTTAAGTATGTTGATGTATGGTAACAAGCCTTAAATGTATGATTACATTAGTTGTCCTGTTTTTCTACTTAAATAAATCATCTAATATCCCAAAAGAGTCATAATTATTTGGAAGCAAGAACCGTATATTAGAAAAAGTCAACATTTCTGTTGAATAAATGAATAAATTTAAGTCTGAATGTTTTATTTGTTTTTCTTAGTGAACCATATATTTTGGGGAACATTTTCTAATGTTTAATCGTGGTGAATGTAAAAAATACCAGGTAAGCTGTTCTGCATAAAGCTTTGTTTTGTTTTCAGTGAAATGGCAACTTCAAACCTCTGCTCTTTTTTCCCCTGAATCTTAAAATACAATTATATTTTTCCCTGACAGAAGTAATAGAAAAATCTTCATTGTATCTGTCTTTAGTTCATTAATTAATAAAGGATATTTTAGTCCTTCCTTTTTTTATTACATTTGAAGTAAACATAATACTGCTTATCCAAACACTTTTAATCCCAGGCTGACTATTTTAATCTAAATAGTTCTTACATTTGTCTCGTGAATCACTTATGTAAGCAGCTTTCTGTTACACAAAAGTTGAATCTGTCAAAGTTTATACACTTAAAGCATTGATGGTTAAGTTATTCTACTCTCTAGTCCGTGCAGAATCGATGACACCATTTTACTTTGGATGGAGCTTTTTGGAATGTCTTAAGTGCTGAACAGTCACTTTATAGTCTACAGCTTGCTATTAATTGTGCAGCCAGCAAATACAGCAACCTTCATGGTGATCAAACCAAAGTGTGTGATACATCAGTGAAGAGCAGTAAATCGTGCCCTACTTGTTCTACAGGCTCGTGCACCACTGGTCTTAAGAAAGTCATATAGTTGAACAAGAATCTCATTCTCACTTATGATTCATTCTTACTCTAACTTTACTTATATACACCTTTTATGTGACATTCAGCAACCCCTGTGTGTTACTTTCTCTGTCACGAAAAAAAACCGTTTAATGTTTCAGAGTTATTGTGAGAATTACTCAATACTGTCACTACAGCCATAAAGAAGAATGCTAAGTATTACTAGCACTGGGATATAAGGAAAGCTGCTAATTTCATAATCAGGTAAAAATATGCAATCGATTTTCAGAAGGTTGCTGGACATGCCATTCACTTAAATTCATGGATCAGTAATGTGGATAGGACATTAACCCTGTATTAACCAGAGCTCAGTATTTCCAGAGTAAGTGTCCAATGATGTAAATATTTCTACCATTTTCTATTCAGAAATAGTATTCATTGGTTTCTTCTTATTGTTAGCTATAATCTTCACCTATTTTAGGATGGATATAGAAAGAATATGACAAGTAGCCACTATTAGGAAAATTACATACCAGAACACCAATTCTATTTTAGTACGAAATCCTTTTCTTCAGGCAGATGATATGTGGAAGAGATAAAGGTGTAGCAGTGTTTTCATACACTTGCCAATTTATTATGTTTGCATAAATATTTAATACTTCAATCTCTTTCTAGAGGAAGAATGTGGTTTTCATTTCAAATCTTGTAGTTTGGTTAGATTTCCTTTCTGCTAAATCCTATCAAAACTTTAATTATATGCTAGACATCCACAAGACAGGTGATTCATGTTTTTTGTTGCTTGTTGATGGTCATCAGACTGATCTCCTGAGGTTAGCACTGTACGTGCTAGTGGCCTTAAAATCTCAAAGGCGAGTAAAGTTACTGCATTTTTATTCTTAGGGATCAGAATTGAATATTAACTGAAGAACAGATATCTTGAAATTACTTTAAAATAATGTAAAGAGATAGAAAATACTGCCTAAACTCTCCATAGTCACCCATGACATCCACGGCCAGAGAGGCTGGCAGCATATGTTTCAGCCACAGATATGTAAGTTTCAATAACTAACATAACCACAGCTGTCAATCCCTTTTCCTACTCGTACTCATTTAATTCAAGGAGAGCTCCAAGGACAACTGTAACGAAGCAGCCCAGAAACAAGAGAGGATGCTCATTGCAAAGGAATGATGAAGGCAGCTTCCATCACGTGGTTACTTCCACTCACAGAGTAAGACATCTCCTTTCTCCTAGTATTGTCTGCAAAAGTATTTTATCTTACACTGCCACAAGTAGCATTCTTGTACGCTTGCATCTGCTGTGTGCTAATACACGCACCACCTCAGTGATATCCACAGACAATTCCAGCTGGGCAAATTAGTATCACCCTTTTTGTCTGGCACTAGCATTGCCATAAGTCACCCAGAGACTATCAGCACATATGTGTTACTTTTTAATTGGGCTGCATCTTCAGCCTTTGAAGCCCATCAATTGGCACGAGATCATGCACCATTTACAAAGGGCTCTCAAGTCACATTTGTCAAGAGAAAAACTCATATTGCTTTTTACGGAGTGAAAGAGAATTCCCTTTTTCTTGGGAAAAGAGGGTCAAGGAAGAATTGTGAGATGTCACACAAGTTGGATAAAGATCACTGATCTGGGAACTCTATACATTCTGATCAGAAGAAGTGACGAGTAACTACAGCTATTTTCTCCGTGTAGAGGGCCACTTAGTATGGTAGTTCACTAAGCCATTCCAGATAAAAAAATTATAAGGAGAAAGCAACTCTTTTGCATAACTTGAGAAGAAATAAATGGATATAAGTTCTGCTGAACTGCCAGTGGTTATAGATTTATATATATATTATAAAAATATATATCTATATTAAATATGGATTATTTTTTATAGATATATAAATGTGTCTAGTGTCCATATATTAATGGAATAATACAGATATTTAAATGCTTTAAATGTCAACACCTATACCAATTTATTTCCTGGGCTGTTTTTCCCCACTTCAGCAAAGTGACAATTTATTCTATTATTTTAGGGAGCTCAGTGACAGGGAAGTGATTTAGCAGTCTTCAGCAAAGCAGTACAGAACTTGAGTCTTGAGTTGTTCACACCCATTAAACCACTGTACTACCTAAGCTATCTCAGATCTTCACGTTTCCATGGAAGTATTTTTTATGCACTACCCCAAGATCACCCTGTTAGTTCTGTATATATTCTGTTGCCAGCATTTCATCATCTGTCAGCATTAATACTTCAGCAGGCAACCTTTAAAAAGGCTTTAAAAAAAAGATACGAAAGGTGCAGGAGAAATTTCAAACTGACAGTAGCATTTGTCAGCTGGAATCCTCTGGAATTCAGGAGTCCCTCATGTTATTGGGTGTCTATGAAGCAATAGTACTTTTTCAGACTGATGCCTACATAGTTTCTCTGAAATAGACAAATATACTAAGAAGTTTTTGAGTGTATTTCGGCTTAGTTTTGTTCCTTAATAGATTTAAAAATTTCAAGAATTCTGTAAAATCTATTCAAAATTTCTTCGTACCTTGAAGAAAATGGCTAATACTGTTGTAATCTCATGAATTCCAGTGATAATAATAAAGGAAATAAGCAGTAAAATCAAAAGGTGAAGTTCACTCCTAAGTAAAAAGCCAGCACAAGAATTGTACATCTCCGACCTCCCCCGTGGTATCTCCTAAACTGTCTCATGGGCTTGCTGGCATCTGCAGAGGTATGGACATCATCTGATTTCTCCGAAGTATGGTATCTAGCAACTTGCTTACGGCCAAAAATGTCAGAGTTTTCCGTGCAGAAATAAAATAGATGTTTGTTTCAAATATAAATTCAGTCTCTATTTTTGCAGTCATTTGGTGTTCTAATTATAACAATCTAATTTGTAAACAACACATGCTGAAGTTTGGCAGTGAATTTCTGATGAAACACAGAGTACAAATTTTAATTACATACAGTTCTAATACAGTGAGCACTGCAGCATTTCTGTCATCTTTGAAATGGTAACAAAATGTAAAAAAAAGTTTTTTGAAATATGAGCATGAAGGTAATGAGATCAATAAATGTCAGCTAGAAAAAGTAATCACAACTCTAGAGACTCACTAACCTTTCTACAAATTCCAGAAATAATAGACTAGCCTGGATGCAGAATCTTTAACAATGGGAAACAGATACCATTATAAGGAGGAAGCAAGCCAAAGACTGCTGAATAATACCAGAAGCTTAGCCTTTTAAGTAAATGAGAGAAAAACAATCAATATTTTTGCTTTTCCTCCTGTGATCCTCACTTTGCACCTTCTGATTTTGGGAGTGAAATACAATGCAAACACATATGTAAACGCAGAGTGGCAATATGAAGTGTGGCATAAAGCGCAGTAAGCAATCGTGGTTTTCCAAACTGATGGCCTGATGCTTCTCTCGAGCAGACAGGAATGCTACAACATTCACTGACCTCCATATAAATTCCAGATAACACTCCAAAGATTTGGTGGTGTATGGTTTCTAGATATAATTAATGCAAACCCAGAGCTTAAGCATGAATTAATTCAAGACAAGAAACCTTGTGTGCTACGTTTTAATGCCCCGTGTAACTTCTGTAAGAGAAAACATACTTCATATGCAAAAGATTAAGTGATATTTGAAAGGATCATGTTAGTGGTTTTAATTTTTTTTAATTAAAAGTGCAAGAGGCATTGAACCTGAGGTGAAAATGGAAGAGAATGAAATACTTTTTCAAACACAGCCAGATGGGGAATATTTTTTTTTTGAATGAGCCATACAATTTTCCTGAAAACATATAAACATTTTATGAAGGATATGCAAAATGTGCTAAGGATTTATGCATATAACAAACTTATTTTAGGTAAATTGACTGTAAAAAAGAGGGGTAGAGATAACATGGAAGTCAATTCTTATTTTATCATGACCTTTTTTCTTCTCCCAGCATTGACTGAACATTTTTGGAAGTGGATATCAAAAAAGGATGGGCTGAGATTGGGATCCAGTCATTAGAGTCCACTTGGTGTTTGCAGGAAAATGTGTGCCATTTTTAAAATATGATTTTCAAATGGTAACACTGGTGTAAAACCAGCTGGAGATGTTAGCAGTTTACATTTCATCATTCAGGTGCTAATCTAAAGTAATAAATGCAAAAGAGCTCCATATAGAACATACAAAGTATTGCAATTTCACTGTTAACTTTTACTATCAATAGTTTCTTCTTTCTATCATTCCGTATGTCCTGTTGAAATTAAAGGAACTGAAGAACCAAAGTGCTTTGAAATTCTGTCTCATTACATGCACACACATTTTCCTCTTTGTTTTGTTTCAAACTGCTGTTTTAAGTCTGATTTTTCACTTCTGTACATGTGCATATAACCTTTTTTATGCAAATCATTTTACATATATACACATGTATATAGTATTTTACATATTTATATGTGTTTATGTAACATTTTGCAGGACTGGAGTTCCTGGAGGTAAATAGCTCTTCTGCTAGTGCATAACCCAATATAAAGTAGCAGATACCTGTGATGACAGCCTTTTTTTTTTTTTTTTTCTCAGCACAGAACTAAAGAAGTCTGTATTATGAAAGCCGGTTGTTGAGGGCCACTCTAGGAGCACAAACTGGATTTCAAGTCAGATTTGTTGAACAGGACTTACTTAGGTGTGCTGCAGCACCAGGAATGTAGAAATGCAGGAAGGGAAGGACAGGAGTTTCCCTGCTCCAGCCACCCGTGGCTGTGGGAGAAGCTGTGGGTGTCCATCAGAAACCTTGCAAGTGAAGTTGGTGCTATGTTAAGAGACCATGCATGTGTGTAATGACATAGGAGCAGCCCAAAGCCAACAGCAGTTGCTGGAAACATGTTGAATCCAGGGAAGGAAGAAGGTTTCAGTCTTCAGAAAAACAGGCAGGTTATGTTGTGTTTTCCATTCCATCACCCTACGAAGCCAAAACACACATAGGAGCTGCGTACAGGGAGACCATGGTATGCAGCTATGAGTAAGAAGCCATGTTTAAGGATTAAAGTCTTTTCAGCCTGTGATTTTAAATGAAATGTCTTTCAGTCAAACCAATTTTTGCCTGTAAAGGCTTTGCTGTGTCACACCCTTCCCTACACAGGATTGCTCAGAGCAAGCTAAAGTAAAGCAGACTGCAGAGAGCTGCAGAAGTATCCTGCAGGTGACAGGGCAGCAGAACGGCAGATGAAACTCAATGCCAATAAACACAAAACAACGTGTAGGGCAGGGGGAAATAAAGTACACATCCAAGATGTTGGTTAATCACCTATTGCCATGACAGGAAGAAATGTTAAAGTTCTGGATAGGGTTATACAAAAGTGCCAGCTCATTGCACAGCAACAGTCAAAAATGACAGTCAGATGTTAGAAACTGCAAGGAAAGCATTGAAGAACAAAACAGAAAACATTTCAACACATTCTGCTCTAAAAGCAAAGGGGAACTAGGCTGGGGCTGGAGAAGCATGAATGGTGTATGAGCTGAAATGTGGATTACTTTTTCCAATTCCTCAGTACAAAAAAGTATAACAAAAACATTTTGAGGAAGCAAGCTTAAGCAAAAAGAAAGTTTCTTTGCACAATCCATCATCATCCACCATTATGAAATAATTGCTACAGGAGGTATGTCAGCAAAAATATAAATGGAGTCAGTTCTTTTCCTGCTATTGAAGAGAAAAGGTTGAAATGCATATATTAAGAGGTTCCTAAACTACTGATTTGCTAGAGACAGTAGCTCATGGGAGAGCACAGATAATTTTAAATTTTCTTGGTTTATGGTACTTTTGTCTGATGACCACTGTCAGAGATAAAATACTGGACATCACAGCACAGAAGTTTTTATGTTCTTAAATTAATATGCAGTTATAATTTCTGGTCCAAATGGTGTGCTACTCCTTCTGTGAATACTGTTTAGAATTGCCATTTGAGTGGCTTTGACAGACTGAAAACAGAATCTGACAGAAATCCCATGAAGTTCAACAGTGACAAAAGCAGCCAGTACACAGTAATCCAATCCAACAGCACAGACTGGAAACCAACAGGCTGAAAAGGAGCTCTGCAGGAAAAGACCTGGAGGTCCTAGAGAAGAAAGCTGACTTGAGCCAGCAGTGTGTCCCTGTGGCAAAGAAGACTACCAGCATACTCCTCTCTGAGCAAGATTGTGGGCAACAGATGAATGGATGTGATTAATTCCGTCTACTCTTCTCTTGTGAGATCACACCGAGTACTGTGCCCAGTTTTGAACTTCCCAGAATAAGCAAGAATTTAATATACTGGGGTAAATCCAAGACAGTTATGGGACTGTAGCACACTGGGCCCAATGAGAGGGTGAGGGTGCTGGGTATGATGATGCTAATTATCTGGAGCTGTCCTGTAAAACAGGGCACTGCTGGGATAGCACAGTACAAAGTGGGAGGAATTTCATACTCGGCATCCAACTGACTTGGCTGCTAAATGTCTCACTTTCTGCATTCACAGCACACAGTATCTTACTGATAAATAACCAGAAAAACCAATGGAAACAAAGCAGAAAGAGTAAATTAGACTTTCATCTGATAGCCCAATGCAGGTGTCTGAACTGTGTTCTGTGGATTTAAAAAGTGTAGACAGGACCAGTGATTAGCTACGTTTTGGACAGTCATGAAAGATCTTTTCTTGAACTTGAAAACCTTTTCTCTTTTCAGGTTAGATTTGTCCAAATCATAAAATTTAACTTTAAGCCCAAAATACAGACACTGCGCACACGTGCTCATTCACACTCATAGTCAACTGTGGCAGCGGAAAACTGCTTTGATAGTATACCTTCAGGAAACACACCTTTTACAATTGCACCAGAATTATGGTAATTGGAAGTTTCCTCTGTGACAGGTATTTATAAACATTTAAAATTCTCGATGCCTAATTTCAGCTATTCACTGATAGCATTAGTTCTCCCTTCACAGAGGGACATTACCTCCCTCCTTCCTTAGGGAGGACAAGTTCCCCTGCTGCTGCTTGTAAGAAACAGGGTTTCTGCATGGACAAGGAGGACTGTCCCATGTGGTGTGCTACACGCAGGTAAAGAGAAATCACACTAAACTCTCTGAAGAACCTCGCGCCAATCTGGATAGATCTAGATTACCATAATGTTTTTAGAGGTACTTTCTAGCAGAAAGCATTGAAGATCTGTTTCTCCAGTTTGCCACAAGATGGAGGTGCTGTCACTCAGAATCACTCATTAAGGAATCGGGAAAATGGTGGGTGTTGTACAACAGGCCCTGTAAAATTTTATGGACATATTTAAGAAAGTGATAAAAAATAATGGTATGCAACTGTGACATATTATATTATTAATTTATTTTAAGCCAACTGTGTGATGACATAGGCAGCCATCTCTGAACCAGTGTTATTACAAAATGCAGCAGCTTCATATTTGCATTTGAATTACTGAATGCTGCAGATACTGTTTTGAATGACGTATCTGTTGGAAGTGGAGAGGTCTGATAATTCTCTCCCAAAAGCATACAAAGTGATGGCTGCCAGAGTCAGATGGGTGCCACCTTCCTGGATATGTTATCCTGAAATTATCTTTCCCTATATTAAACCTTCTGAAACTTACTGCCAACGAAAATAAATGATAAAGCACGTTTTTGTCTGTAACAAATACAGGTCTGGTTGTTCTCAGAGGCATTCATTCACTCTCGCCTTCATCAGAAAACCCAGGAGGGTATTTGCCACCAAAAGGCTTTAAAATTGTCTTTTGAGTCATGTTTATAGTATTGTTTGCTTTTTTAATGCTGAAGCAGAGACAAATAAGGGACCTCTTATTTGGGCTTTTTGCATGAGCCTAGCAGACCATGGACATGAGCTCTTCCTCTCTGTCAAAAGCTCAAAAGCTTTATCCCTTGAGTCTGCATGGATACGTTCTTATCCTGTGCTTTCTTCTTTTATTTAAAACTTCAAAGGAAAAAGGTTAATTTTTCTCCTGCAACTTCATTTTTTTCCCTCACATCTTCTTTGCTACTGATTATTTTGCTGTTTTGAGGAGAATTTGAAACATAAGTGAAATTGTTTTACCTTACTTCACAATAAGACAGACATGGAAATAATCAGACAGGAGAGACTATGAAGACCTGGATACATTTGTTGTTCAGTGATGCTATGTTTGCATTGAACAAGTCCGATAATACAGAGAAGTGAAAATCTCTTTAGGTGTACTGCTAAGCCGTGGACAAACACCCTGTCTAGGACCCGCTCTGCAAATACTGACTTCATCTGCACATCGCGCCTTTGTGGCTTGGAGCCACCCTCTAGTGGCTGCATGGTTCGTGTGACCACAGTTTACTTGGCTTTATTTCTTTATTTATTTCTTTATTTCTTTATTTCTTTATTTAAACAGATCCCAAGATCTGAAAACACGTAGAAAGCTCTCTAATGTAAAATAAATTACATTAGCATAGCAAGAGAAGCCAGAGCAACAGGAAGACTGTGAGGAGGAACTGGGTCACAGTTGTAGACAGTATCTCAAGACAGAACAATTACTGCATGCCTTCACTAGTGAATTAAATTTCAAATTCTTAGCGTAGTTCTCATTGTATATGAAATAGTGGATGCTGAAGGTCTGAAGAAAACACGTATACATAAGAAACTGACATCCTATTTCATATATTGTTATAGGGCTGTTGTAGGATCCATATTATCTTTAATTTTCAATTAGTTCTTTAAAATGTGAGGTAAATTGCCAGATGTATAGCTGACAAAAGTGCCATTTAGGGAATAAAAAAATAAAAATTTATCAGGGATTTAAGCTCTAATATGTCTAGTATTCAAATGACAGGTTGTTGGTGAGCAAGCTTATGACTTAACTAATACCACAAATACTTTCATTTAATTTCTTCTAATTCCAAAAAATTCCAGGAAAAAAACAGAATCCAGAAAGATTCACTGAGTTTCTAAATAAAATTCTGCATAGTTCATTGCTGTCAGAACAAAATATTTCAAATCAAAATGTGTCCTGCCTTTTCATGGGGGTTGGACTAGAAAATATCCAGAGGTCACTTGCAACCCGAACTGTCCTGTGATTCTGTGTTCTGACATATTGAATATTTTTTCAGTCTACAAATACTTGTAAAATAACTTAGTCAAGCTGAGTCTGTATTTATTAATTTTTAAAAATGTTTCCAAAAAATAACCAAACTTAGCCATACAAATGTAGAAGTGCTTCCAGTCTCTAAACTTACAAACCACAGTTAACAGCAAAAGGAGCATATATTGAAAATACATTAACATTGTAGGCTATGTAATTGTCTAATTATAAGAGGACATTCTTCATCATAGATGATTTTTACAAACTACATTTTCAACGTGGCAGCTTGTTTTTAAGAAAGTAGTTGTCAGAGAGCTTTTTATGTTGTTTAGAAGAAAGCACAAAACATAACACTAATTTTTGATGGGCAGATGTTTGCTGTAGTTCCTCATCTGCAACTGCTGGCCTATAAACGTGTTTATAGTAGCAAAGAGGGACATGTTTTGTGCCAGAAGAAATCTGTGGCAAAGGCAAAGATGCCACTTGTTCAGGTGCTGAATACAACCTCTGTGTCTCCCCAAAACTCTTCTTGGTATGCACAGATGTGCTTTACCATTGAGCTGTTGAAGAGGCTCAAGAAGACCACTCATGCAGCAGCATGACCTGAAATATGTTAATACTTTTGTGTTCTGCACGTGAGTGGTTAACAAAATACATGTGTTTAATTACAAGTAGTAATTAATCCAGTTCACTTAAGAATTATAAATTCCTAGATCATAAGCATGGGCACAGGTATATAGTTGAGAATAAGACTATTATGGCTTTGATTGTTCCCATTAAATAGATACCATGTGTTCTTTACATCAAGATTTTTATTCATTCTAAATTGAGGGTTATTTCTGAATTGAGGGTTATATTACCTAAATTCTACTGATAAAGATAAAGTGCTATACAATTAGGGGAAGACAAGCCCTTCAGATTTATTTGTATCCTACCTAATGCAAATGTGAAGGTTCTTCTATTCTACATAAATATGCAATCACTTCCTTGAAACCTCGTAAGCTGTCTGCATCAGCAGTTTCTCATGAGTTATAAAACTTGCTTGTCTTCAAAAAAAAATCCACAGCCTCCCCTTCACCATCAAAAAACCCCCACACTAATATAAATTGCAGCTCCTGGCAGCCACAGGTAAGCACCAAACAGCACAAGGCACATAATTACAATTTTGATGATCAAAGAAGTGAACTAAATCCTAATGTTCTTTCCCATTTTTATGCAGTTTTCAGTAGAAGTTCCTATAAACTTAATCCGGAAAGGGCTTGAGGAAGAATGAAGCAGGAGGAATCAACATTGGTCTACTTTTAGGAAAGTGAAAAATACTGGGTAGGAAATTGAAGCAGCAGCCTTTCTATAAATTGATTTTCGGACTTTAATTGTGTGTTAAACAAAATATTTCATTTCTTTGAGGATGTTGTATCTTTTTAAAACTAATTTCGTCCAAAGCAAAACAAGTCTTTCTTTTTTTTCTTTTTTTTTTTTTTTAGTGGGGGGGACAGACGGTGGAAGGGGAGGAGAGGTCAAATTTCAGTAATATGTATCAAAATTTTATTATTTTTTAAAATATATATAACCTTTCTGCTGAAAAGATATTTGCAATGTTCCACACAAATTTTTGTACTTTGTTGTCCAGCTCAAGTTATTTCACCAGCTGTAATCCAAAATGGAATTATAGATCCTGTAGATTTCTTTTATTGATTTCTTTTTTATTACTGCTACACATTTATAGTAACTTGAGACACAGTTTAAAATATCATGCCACTGATATTTTTCTTAGTTTTTAAAGGTCAAGAGATTTATGTCTTCATCTGTAAATAGTTTAAAAGTCTTTTCTTTACCACATCTCTGAAAGAATAGGATTTAGGTATCATCCTTTTATTCTGATGCATCTCTGAAAAATATATGGCATCCCTCTTACATTTTACTTAATTGGGATAAGAAAGATTTGATACTTTTGTCTGAATTCTGTTTCAATTACAGTAGAGAAATATCACTTAGAATTAATATGGGTATAGAGTTGACATGAGACCAGCTTTTGCTTTTCAAAAAATTCTGTTCATTCTATGAAATAAATAAAAGTATTAGTGCAAAGTCAACATGGGAGATGATTCAAGAATGATTTCGAGTTAGTAAACTCTTTGAAAGTTTGTTACTTAGAATTCTGTGTCTGAAATCCAGAGACTGATATTAAAATTACTTATTGAAGAAGCAAGATGGGATCTAAAGGGCATGAGGTTGCAAAGGAATAATGCAGAACACATCTCAAGACCTTTTTGTCCCAGAGCTACAACTGAGAGCAGCCAGAAGAGCAGTGCACAGACCTCTGGCACTGCCCCCACGGAAACATATGGATAAGCTGCAAGTACACTCCAAGGGAAGGTGCCAAGGGCCTCCTGAGCTCACCTACTGCAAATGAGGGAATCTCAAGACACTCTTTGAAGGCCAGTTGTTGCAAACCTTAATATAATTAGCATTTATGAAACTCATTTGGCAAAAATATGCTACATACCATTCCAAGAACACAGAGCATGATTGTTTCTAAGGATTATATAATTTTAGTGTTAGTCAAAGAAATGTTTTAGCGCAAAAACAACTGTGTATTGCTACAGTTTTGCTTTGGCACATGCACTAAGCCTTCATGCAGTTATCAAGATGACCAAAGCCCTTGTCAAGAACACTGTTAGGCAGCTCAACAGCTGTTTTATTGTGCAGGTTACATCTCTGCTTTATTCAAACTGACAGTAAAGTATCATTTTGCGGTGGATATGGATTTATTTACACTTTATGATGAGCTTTTAAAATTAAGTGGTTATTCACAGTATGCAGGAGTATTTTGTATTTTGAGGATTTAAAAGGCAGCATGCTAATAAAGATGAGAGCTGTAGAGAGTGGTGGATTTTTTTCCTGAAGTGAAAGAAGTTCTGTTGCAGAAATAGTTCTGTCTTACTGAATTACAAGATACCATCCTGATTTAAATTAAGGAACAATGTCAGGATGTCTTCGCCTGAAGAAGTCATGCAATATTAGTAGTACCACAGGAGGGTTTTTAATTTGTGTGTTACATCATTAGAATATCGTGGTTTCATCTGGGGAAGAGTTAATTTTTCTTCACACTGGCTGCCATGGGGCTGTTTTGAATCTGTGCAGAACACGGGGTTGATAATATACAGATGTTTTTGTTGTTGCTGAGCAGGGATTACACAGAGCCAAGGCCTTTTCTGCTTTTTTACTGCCACAAAGGCAATGGAGCTGGGAGTGCGTTGGAGGCTGGGAGGAGACACAGCCGGGACAGGTGACCCAAAGTGACCAAAGGGATATTCCAGACCATATCACATCATGCTCAGTATACAAAGTGGGAGGGAAGAAGGAGGAATGGGAGGACATATGGAGTGATGGCGTTTGTCTTCCCAAGTAACTGTTACACCTGATGAGGCCGCGCTCTCCTGAGGATGGCTGACACCTGCCTGCCCATGGGAAATAGTGACTGAATCCCTTGGTTTGTTTCGCTTGTGTGTGCGGCTCTTGCTTCCCCTGTTAAACTGTCTTTATGTCAACATATTTCTCTACCTTTTACTCTTCCAAATCTCTCCCCAATATCACTGCTGGGAGAGTGAGCCAGTGGCTGCCTGGGGCTTGGCTGCTGGCTGGGGTTAAACCACAACACCCTGTAGCTGTGGTAGGATTTCAGATTGCTTTTTTTTTCCAAAGTAAACTATTTGAGTTTCTGTACGTATTCAAGCAGCATGAGAAAATACACATTTTTGTAAAATGAAGAAGTAGAAATCTGAAAGGTAACCAATAACTCTTCAGTCTGTTTTCTTCAATTCTGCCAGGTAAAAAATATTAATATGAATATTAATGAGATTAAAGTGGCTTTTTTATGTGCTTTGCAAAACTGGAAAATCAAGGGCAGAAGCATTGTCTGTTATTCCTCCCACAGAAAAGGAATTACATTAAAGACAGAAGCTCCTGAATAAAGAAATAACAAGGAAATGGCCAGCGCTGGAAAAGGGCTGAATTTCCTCCTGAAAACAGTGTTTGATTTAACCAAAGCCCCGACAGGTTGTCCTGAAGTGCTGTGTTGGGTAATCACTGGCACCTTTTGTTAGAAACACACAGTTATCTAAAAGATGCCTTATATTAAATATAGTCAATTATGAATTTTCATTCATAGTACAGTGTCTCATGGGAAAAGCATGAAAGCTGGAAAAGTGTCAAGTAAAGGCACAGAGGAGCAAACCATAGTCTTCTTCAGTTTTTTTAGTGTTTAAAATGGCAATATTGACAGAAACTGGGGAAATGCTGTTTTAACTGGAGAAAAAGTAGTGTACCTATCCAGTACTTTGAAAACAGAAGAACCATGAAAATTTGAGTTTTGTGGACTGTGTAGTTGAATCTTCTCTAACCATGGTAAGAAATAGTATGGATCTGCACATATCTTGGAGAACCAGCTGTGCTTTGGAAATTATTTTTTGCCTTTCTCACTCCAATACCATCTGTATTTGCCTGTTCACTTGCATAAACTGAAATAAGATAGAGTTTGTAGACAGTAACTACCTCTCCCCTCACATCTGGCAATTTGCGAAGGCACACATTAGGCACAATCTTGAGGGAATATATTTAAGTGGTTTTTAAGGAGGTTTTTTCTTTTCTTTTTCTGTTTTGAGCCTAAAGGAACGAGGATCAGGAGAAGGAATATGGTATGTAATTACATTTAATAAAATGAGAGAATTGTTTGCTAACAGCTTGTTAACAGTTTGCTAACTGCATTAGGCTTCTTTCTGCAGCCCCAGACTGCAGCAAATCTAGGTTAGCTGTTGTCTCCAGCCAAAGGGTATGGACAAATACAGATGGCTCCTATAGGACACCAATGGCATGCACCTGTTCCAGAAAGCTGTTCCAGGTGCTCTGGGGTGAGTGCGATAAATCGGGAAGCAGAGCCATGGTTCCATCAAGGGCGGGGAACATGGCCCACGTGTACCCCAGCAACCTGGATGTGGAACATGAGGGTGGTTTGCAGAGAGTCCAGACCCAGCAGCTAGTAGCGAAACAGTGTGTGTTTCCAGGGCAGGGTCACTCACAGATTTCTTGGCTCATGCATAGTGGTGCATGCTATTGACATCTGCCACAGTTACGTTTTAGCTGGTGAAAAGGATTTCCTTTCCTACAGTAAGATATCCTCATTATCCCCAAGACTAAACACAAAACTATGTGAGAAAGCAAAATTAACTGAAAATCACAATTCTGCCCTGACAAATAATCTTCACAAAAGGCTGAGACTGGAAATAGCATTTTGCTGAGACTATGTGTTCAAAAACTGTTGACTTGTGAGTAATCTGGGGCAGGAGTCATTGTTAAACATTTAACTTAAGCTAGAGATTTCTTAGATTTCTTGCTTTTAACTCAGAAATATTTCTTCTGCATCCTAGTAAATATATATTTAGCAACAGCATCTGCCACAGGGATACGTTTTTATATGTTTACAATATTTTTAACATTGGAATTTTAATGCAATGCTGTCTGATTGCATAGTACTGAACCATACCAAAAAGACCAAAACAAAACAAACAAAACAACTAATTAAAAAGAAAATTCTAAGCTTTCCATCCTTAGCGATTATCATTTATGTCAGCAAAAAGATCACCAGCCCCATAACAATTCACCCCGTGTTCTCCTTTTGTGACTTGAAGTGTTTGGAAAGGGATCATTCTGCAATAAATGTCAAACGCGTGTTTTATCGAAATATCTCAACATACTCTACTGACAAAACTTAGTTAGGGATAATTTATACTCTTCAGTAGCCAAAGTAATCTATGGGTTCTTTTAAATTGCCTTTGTTTCTGAAATAAACTCAGTTGGCTGTGAAGCATGAAACAGAATTTAAGGCAATATTTCATAAATCTGTCACTGACGATTAAAGCAATCTTTAATTTACAAACGCTGTAACCAGCTCTGTATGTTTACTTTGCAGAGCTTTGTAAATTCAAGCATCTCTCATGCCTCTAACCAGAGCTTCTCACAACCTCACAGAAGAAGAACAGCCAGGGCCAGATTGCATCAGTGCGGCTCCTGTAAGTCTCCACTTACTGGTGTTTTTCAGTACAGCTGAACTCAATAGCATGCAAGGGCAGCCTATGAACACAGGGAGGGGAACACAGGCCTCTTCTTCTTCCTACCCATAACTGGAAGCTAGAAACTGTCCCATGTTCCTTGCATACAGATTGACTGAAGGTACGTATGGACCACTCCCACTACCAGTCGTCAGCCCAGCCTTTCTCATTCACCCGTTAAACACCCGGCTCACCCAGACTCTCACGATTGCAATGGTCTTCCCTCTACCTTTCCTTTTGTCTTGCTCATGTCCTGTGGGAGCATTGGCATTAAGGCCGTTTTTTCTTGCTGAGCTTTAGCTCTTGGCTTCCCACCACTGCTTCACCTCCCTGCTCAGACATAATCCTCCTTCCCCATGCCCTCGTGGATTATCAATGCCTTGTTTATGTATCATATGGAAGAGAAACATTATAATGATGTTGACTTCTGAGAAGAGATGGTTGTTGTTTTCAGTGAAACAGAAGGCAACTACTTTCAGTTTAATGTTGATGTAAAGCAATTTAAAGGAGACAAAACATAATCAACTTATTTAAATGGAGGAAAATAATTTTGACTTGACTATGCTTCCAGGTAGACATTTTAATAAAGCAAATGCTAGGCTGACAAGTCGATTTAAACAGTATTTACAAACCCAGGCTCAGTAGTTCATTGGCTGTGAATCTTCTCCAGCACATAAATGCCTACCCTGTACAGACTACCAGTTTCACCGTTCTGTATCCCATTGCTGGAACAGCCTTTGCCATTAGTCTGTGTGATGTCCTTGGATGTCTTTCAGTTTAACTCTTGCATTTTGATAGAAGAGTTAAATACTGTTTTAGACAAAGGGAAAAAGAATAAAAGAGAATGATTCATTCATCATTCACTTACAAGGTGAATTGAGGAAAAACTCAGTCTGCACAAGAAGTGTATGTGTCAGAATCACTGAACACAGAAACTTCTGTTGCTTGAATGCCTCTTAAATCTTCTTCTGAATTTAACCTAAAAAGTCCAAATGAACCTTTTCAATATTTTTTTTTCTGCCTATGTTTTTCTCCTCTTCCCAAAATATTTACTGAAATTTTGTGCTTAACTTTGTAGATCAATAAACTTTGCATCCAAAGAAAAAACACTGTGCCTACCTGCATTTCCAAAATAGACTTTTTTGGTTTTATGTTACCACTTACACCACCATCGCAATTCCCTGTATTTTCCAGGGAAATCTCTCACAGAATGTATCCCTTAGTCTTTTGTCTAAATTTGGTCACAGTGCATAGGAAAATAACTTTATTTAGATTAAGTTGCTGGTATGCCAAGATCATTGCCATTCAGTGTGATCTCATTGTGTCCGTGCAGTTTCTCTTTTGTGGCTGAGTTTTATGGAAATAGAAGGAACTTCAGAATGAGAATTCTTATTTATTCTGTGCTTGCACATCACCTCACATTATGTGACATGCTCAGGAACAGACAATAATAGAATAAACAACTATACTGAGTTTGACAGATGATATTAAGTCATTGTACACTGCACTTAATTAGTGAAAGCCACCGAATACGTGTAACAGTACTGTGAAATAGATTGTAAGTTTTTTAAAGTTTAAACATAATTACTGGCATTTGTTCACTAGAGCCTTGTCTTGTTACGCAGGAGAATAGACCAACCCCCCAATCTCACTACAAGCTCCTTTCAGGCAGTTGTGGAGAGCAGTGAGGTTTTCCTGAGCCTCCTTTTCTCCAGGCTAAACAACCCCAGTGCCCTCAGCCACTCCTCACAGGCCTTGTGCTCCAGACCCTTCACCAGCCTTGTTGCCCTTCTCTGGACACACTCCAGCACCTCAATGTCCTGCCTGAATTGAGGAGCCCAAAACTGAATGCGGTACTTGAGGTGTGACCTCACCAGTGCCGAGTACGGGGGGACAGTCACTGCCCTGGTCCTGCTGGCCACCCTATGATGTCTGATCCAGGCCAGGATGCCATTGGCCTTGTTGACCACTTGGACACACGCTGGCTCATGTTCAGCTACTCTCAACCAGCATCTCCAGGTCCTTCTCCACTGGGCCACTTTCCAGTCAGTCTGCCCCATCCTGTAGCACTGCATGAGGTTATTGTGGCCAAAGTGTGGGACCTGGCACATGGTCTTGTTGAAACTCGTGTCCTTGATCTTGCCACTTTCATCCAGCCTGTCCAAGTCCCTCTGCAGAGCCCTCCTACCCTCCAGCCGATCAAAACTCCCACCCAGCTTGGTGTCATCTGCAAACGGACTGAGGGTGCCCCTGATCCCCTCATCTGGATCATTGATAAAGATATTAAACACAACTGGCCCCAGTACTGAGCCCTGGGGAAACCCACTAGTGGCCAGTCACCAACTGGATGTAGCATCTTTCACCACCATTCTCTGGGTCCACATGTCCAGACAGTTTTTTACCCAGTGAACAAAACCCCCACCCATGTCATGAGAAGCTAGTTTTTCCAGGAGAATGCTGTGGGAAATGGTGTTAAAGGCTTTATTGAAGTCCAGGTAGCATCCACAGCCTTCCCCTCATCCACAGGTCTCTTGTCATACAAGGAGATCAGGTTTGTCAAGCAGGATCTGCCTTTCACAAACCCATGCTGGCCAAGCCTGATCTCCTGGTGTCCTGCACATGTTGCATGATGGCACTCAAGACAAGCTGCTCCATGACCTTCCCCAGCACCAAGGTCAAGCTGACAGGCCTACAGTTTCCCAGATACTCCTTCTGGCCCTTCCACACACTCCAGGAACCTCCTAGAGTGTCCTCTCTCAGCTGTAGTGTATGTCCAAAGATGTCCAGCAGACATCTCTAAGTCCCCCATGAGAACAAAGGTAGCGACTGTGAAGCTTTTTCCAGATGCTTACAGAATATTTTGTCTGCCTCTTGCTCCTTGTTGTGTGGTCTATGCATTACTTGCATAAGCACAGTGATAATAACTGCACAGTAATGTCTTAATGGGCTGAATTTTCCATGAGGAAGTGAAGGATGGGTTTCTAAAATGATGGCCTATTACTCATCGTATAAAATTTCCTTTTTTATGGCTCTGTGGCTGTTAATTTCCAATGTTCACATTTTTTAAGGCAGTCAATGACCTCATCATTGTGGACGTTAGTGAGACATTGAAATCTTCTCTACAATACCAAACTGATGATGTTGAAGAATTCTCATCTTCTGTCTTCAAGTTGCACAAATAATGTCAATAATATGGGAAAACTGTTTCTGTTTATGCTATCCTGCCTTCAGCTTGCATAATTTAACAGTAGCTAAAAAAAAAATTAGATTAAGTGGACTAAATCCCAGGTGAGCCAGACTCTATGAAGATCTGCCTTTTGATACTGGCAGTTAAATGGCATGGGAAAGAAGATGTAGATGATAGCAGCTGTAATGTAGTTACAGTTTTCTGTCAATCCTTGTTCAATGCAAAAGCCTCGTGGAACAAAGGAGCTCAGAGAAGGGAGTTCATAATGATCTTTGTCTAGAGGGAAATAGAAATCAACTATCACCACAACCAATTAAGTAATTGTCTTCCATAAACCACTGATGTATGATGTCACATAACGGAGTTAAGTGGCAGAACCTAACAATATCTGAAGATGATTTCAGTAATTATACCTACATTAAAAAAAATTGCATTCTCACACTCAAAGATATAGGAAACTTAATTTACAACTTTCTGAAACTACCTTGTTATAGTAGAACTACTAGTACAACCTTCAATTTGCTAAGCACTTACTGTAATACAAATAGGTATCTTTTAAGTAGGTAGTTTTCATAGTATGAAAGTTATGTATCCAGCCTTTAAAGTGCCAAATTAAAATTTACATGACAGATATTCACTGGGGTGGTTTGTTTGTTTTTAATTTTCAATTCATACAGAGCTCTGTTGTTTAAAAAGTGATAAATTCTAGGGCCTTTTCCTTTGTTATAGGAGCTAGAAAATAGCAATTTAATTTTTTACAAATGAAAAAACCTCATTCTGCTAGTTGAAGGTAGAATAATGGCCCTGTCAGAGAAAGAACATTCAAGCATGGACAATACACACTATATTAAAAATACACCTCATCATTATCGTAAGTATCAGAAAACAGATTGTTTTAAAAATGAGCATGAGTTAAACATTGTCTACTTCATTGCTTTAAGCGTTTTAGGCAGTACCTTCCCAGATTAAATTCTATGAGATAATTACAGGGCACAAAAAGACCTTTTCACAAATTCACTGGGTTTTTTTTAAAGTAATTTATTCATGAAAACTGCTGCAGATGAAAAAACGAATGTCTCAAAGGCAACACTGTTATAAAAGACAGCATTGTGACTCAGCACACTGTGAAACAAGCTGTGAGCCCTGGCCACATATTCTCTTTCCTTCTCAAAGCGGGTTGCACCTTTACAAATAGCAAGACCAAGAGAAGAAATCTAAGCACAAGAGGAAGTCAGATGATTGCCTTATCACCAGTGGGAGAGTGCAGTGAATCACCGATTAACCCAATTCTAAACCCTTTTCTACTATTTTTTCTTAAATATATATAGACATAGATATATTTAATTCTGAAGTATTAAAAAAAAATCTGATATTGTCTATTAAAACCAGAGCTATGCCTTAAGCCACAGTGTTCACTTTCTTCATTGATTTTGAATCTGAAAGCAATGACAGCTAAAAGAAAGGTGATTGTCTTATAGTTTATAATGTAGGACAGTGTGAGGACAAAATTTGTTTCAGATCTTTACACGTATGAGCCAGTTCAGATCTTAGGCCTTTTTGGCATTTGATACCTCTAGAGGTCTTCATTAATCCCTTGCAAAGTTACAACTCCTATGTGCTGTGACAATGTGTTGCTAAGACTTCATGGCCCCTAGGCACTGGATTTCAGGAGTCAGCTGTGGTCACAGATATATTTTTGAGGTCTGCTATATATTTAGAAATCCTGGAGTTTGTAGTTACCTCCTTGACAACAAACAAGTCCTTATTATGGACTAGGTGGGCAAATGAATGGATTAAAGCACAAAAAATAAGTAAAATAAAAATGCTCCAAATGAATCGAGATGAAATATTCTGAATAAAGGGATAAACTGAAAAATGCAAAGAACATTCAAACTGTTATTTCATAAATCACCTATGAAGACTGTTAAAAGTTGACTATTATTTGGTGAAATGGTTCAGGTTGAAGTAAATGGTGCAGCACTATTATTAAAAAATCTAAAGTGATCATTTATGTGTCAAAAGGATGACTAGCAAGAGGGAAAGGCAATTTCACAAGTAAAAGATTTGTTGCATGCCGATGCTTTACAAACTTATGCAAAGCAATCTTTGTACAACAAGCCTGTGAGTGCGCAAATGTATACGACGTATTTTAGGAGCATTATGCAGTATTTCTAATAAATGTGACCTTGGCACATTACAGTACAGTTTGAGAGAAAGCATATTCTAAAAATACCGTTCTTACCTGGAATAGTCACAACCATATACAGGAGAAGAAGCAGATATACCCGGTGATGTGATGAGTCCAACTATGCATTCAAGCAACATACACAAATTATGATAAAAGGTTAAGTTCACTACAATCTAGGGAATGGCAAAGCAAGGTTACCATTCCAAAATCTGCTCATCTGCAGCAGTGTACACTGGTATTAGAGCAATGCCCAGCATTTGCTTACACAATACAATTGAACAAAACTGGCCATACTTGCTCAGATCGAAGGTTCACCTCAGTTCATCCTGCCTCAGACAGTGGCTGATAATGAATGACATGAGAATAAAAAGAGAGGAAGAATATAACAATATTTCCCCCTGTAATCTTCCAGCCCTACATATCTGTGATTTAGGGATTTCTTAAGGCAGTAGTAGTATCTTCGCACTTCACGGCTCCTGTGGTTTCACACTCCCACAGAATTATTTCTTCACCTCTGTTGGCTTCCCTACACGCTTGGAAAACAGAAGAGTGAACAAGCAAATAAGGAGCTGTTTCTCCCCTGAGTTTTCTGTAGGAACATAATCTTGTAAAACGTATTAAAAACTGGGATTTGCAAGCTTAGTGTTAGCATGGATTCCCACACCACAGGCTTCAGGGATGCAGGGTGGGGGCCAGGGCTGGTGCTCACACCTGCAGAGGTATGGTCTCTAAATGTCACTCAGGACGTGGTCACTTGAGTGGAGGGGAATCAGCCTCTTAAAGAATTTGTGGAGTTTCGGGTTTACCCTTGCAAACTGATGTAATGAGCTTAAAAAAAAAAATCATAGAGCAAGAATGTGCTGTGTTCTATTTAAATTTAAAGTCGTATGAGATCTGGGCCAAGGAGAACCTATGAGAACAGATAAAACTATGCAGTGAAAAACTGCAGGACATTAATTAAAACCAGAAAAAATATTACCCAAGTGTTAGTACTAATAGGTATTAGCTGTACATGTGAGAAGCAAGTTCTCTCCTTTTTTTAACTAGCCTAAAATATTGATTTCTCATTCTTATTTTTTCTCACTTTAATGTTATACCGAGTTTCCTTTCATATGAATTTCAAATAGTGTCTTGAATGTCTTAGTTCTAGATTTTAAGTTCTTCTACTTCCTCAACCATTTAGTAAACAGCAAAATTCTTCTTGTTCTTTTGTATAAAGTTTGAATTTTGTAGAACAACCACTTTTTCTGGGGCATGTCAAAAAGAAAAATGAATTAATCCTGTAATTTCTTCTATATAGTACCAAAATAACATTAAAGTAATAGATAATACAATATTTATCTTCACTGAGATTCAGCAAAACACTCAAGCTAATCCCATTCACTTTAAAATAATGAAACAAAGAAAAAAAACCGACAAAAATACCAAAAAAAGGGAGAAGATGCCTATCTCAGATCTGAGGTAGTCTAACATAATTAACAGTTAAATGGAATCTCAGAAGAATTAAGTGATCAATTCACCAGGAATCTAGCCTGCCAAACCCAGACAGGTCTGTCCTGTCAGAGATGTCCTTTGCAGCATGCCCAGAAGGTCACCAAATGCAGCATGCTTCGGAAGATGCTGGGGAAGAGCTTGTTCCAGAGTCTGAAGCCATCTCCAATGCTGCCCTGCCAGTCACCTTTAAAAAAATAACTGGAGGCATCCAGCTACAGTGGTCCCGCTGACTGCAGCTGCAGCTGTCTGGCCTGGAGAAAGAGGTGATTCCTCATTCATTCCCACTGATTTCTGAAAACTACATGGTCACACAGTGAAACTATTCAGAACTCATGTTTCTAAACACAAATTAAAGTGCTGACAAACATCAATTGAGCTGCTAGAAACAGTTAGTAAAATTCTATTTAGCAGTTTAAAAGAGACCTCCCTTTTTGATGACTATTTTCATTAACATCATTCAATCTACCTGCATGCACTGCAGCAGGCAAATTCATTCTGCTCATGCAGAAGTGTTATTAGGCAACCGAAAATGTCTTTTGTCTATTTATAAATATAAAGGCTCTTTAAGATTAGTTACATTAAATGCATGTTTTGTTACGTTTTTTCTGAGCGTTTGCATTTAAGTGTCAAGGAGTCCTCCAAGCTGAACTAACAT
Source organism: Melanocharis versteri (assembly GCA_013397845.1). Lineage (NCBI taxonomy): Eukaryota > Metazoa > Chordata > Aves > Passeriformes > Melanocharitidae > Melanocharis > Melanocharis versteri. Next base: position 1,407,108 of record VZTG01010313.1, read on the forward strand.
CTTGCAACTACAAATGTCTTCAAATTTAATTGTGAATGCAAGCCTTGGCTCAGAAAAGCACTTGAGCACTTGCCCAAATCCCACTGACACTGAGATAAAAAATCTACTAAGAAAAGCAAACTTTCCTCTTTTGGTATCCAGAAGCAGCTTCCACATGGCTTGAGCAGTCCTTAACTGTTGCTCTAAGCTTTGACCTTTGCACATGATGATGGAAAAGGGAAAGTATAATTGTGCTGGTATCAGGGAGACTGATATGCAGAAAGGAAGGAGTCTGGAGAGCTGTGGAGGGCTGAAGGGAGAATGATGGGGGCGTTGTTGTTTGCCAACATCTGGGCACCATCCCGCTGTTAGCTGCTAAATAGTGTGTATAAGTAGAGAAAGCAAGACCAGTTGTTATTCACTACATCATAAATTACTACATTGCTCAAATTGAAGATAAGATTAACCACGTCAGCCGCCTTCATTACTCTGCCTTATCTCTTCTTGCCAGTGGAAAGCAAAGGCTGAAGTACAGCACTTAGACCTTTAATTACAACATTCCTCTTGGTGAGCAATAAAAACATTCCTTTTTCGAAGGCAGCATTAGAATGAAGGATCAGTAGAAGCCTTTCCAGTAGGCGTTCAGTAACAACCACTGAAACCAGTAACATCGTGCTACATTTTCACACAATTTTAGTCAAAATTAGTTGTTTTCTGGGGGAAAAGAACAATTGAAAGGAGCTCTGAAGAAGCTAGTTAGAGATGTTTCCATCACTACCAGTTACAAAACTTGTGTTCCTGCAGTGCCTGTGACCCATGTGAAGAGTTTGCAGATGACTGCTGCAGTTTCCTGGTACAAACTACTAGCCAAATTTCAAACCAAATATTATTTTAGCCATCAACAAAGCCATGTCTACGACTACTGGAATTCAGGAGACAAAAAAATCTGTTTTTTCCCAGGAGACTGAGGCCTTTTAATCAGTTCTTCTGTCTGTATCCTCTCAGGTTTGATGGGGGGGTTTTGTCTTTTTTATTTTCTTCTTTTTTTTTTCCTTTTCTTTTTTCTTTTTTTTCTCTTTTCTCTTTTTTCTTTTTCTCTTTTTTCTTTTTCTCTTTTTTCTTTTTCTCTTTTTTCTTTTTCTCTTTTTTCTTTTTCTCTTTTTTCTTTTTCTCTTTTTTCTTTTTCTCTTTTTTCTTTTTCTCTTTTTTCTTTTTCTCTTTTTTTTTTTTTCTTTTTTCTGTTGGTTTGTTTGTTTTTTGGGGGTGTTTGGGTTATTTGTCTAAAATATTACGTGTACCATTGTCTTGGGTTTACCTGGTAAGGTTTTGGTAGCAGGAAGGCTGCAGAAGTAGCGTCTGTGAGAGAACAATAGCATCTGCCCCTATGTCAGACAGAGCCTATTCCAGATGGCTCTAAGATGGACCCACTCCTGGCCAAGACTGAGTCCATCAGCAATGTCGGTAGTGTCTCTGTGATCACATATTTAGGAAAGGTTAAAAAGTGCTGCACAAGAGCAACTGGGAGAGAGGAGTGAGAATACGTGAGCGAAAACACCAAGGTCAGTGCGGAAGGAGGGGCAGGACACGCTGCAGGCGTTGGAGCAGAGATTCCCTTGCAGCCCGTGGTGCAGGCTGTGGTGAGCCAAGGCTGTGCTCCTGCAGCCCCTGAAGGCCCGCACAGAGCAGAGCTCCACCTGCAGCTCATGAAGGACCCAGTGCTGGAGCAGGTGGATGTGCCCCAAAGGAAGAGGTGACCCCATGGAGGGACCACGCTGGAGCAGGGCTGCTGACAGGGTTCGTGGCCCTGTGGGGCACCCACTCTGCAGCAGTCTGTTCCTGAAGGACTACACCCCATGGAAAAGAGCCAGGCTGGAGCAGTTCTTGGAGAAATGCAGCCCATGGAAAGGACCCATTTTGGAGGAGTTTGTATGTAACTGGAACAGGGAAAGGGTCTGAGAGGGAAGGAGTGGCAGAGACTGCAGCTTCCTTTTCCCATTCCCCTGCATTGCTTCGAAGTAGCAGGTAGAAGAATTTGGAGTGAAAGTGAGCCTGGAAAGAAGGGAGTGATTACAGATTTGTTCTTATTTCTCATTATCCTACTCTGTTTAATTGGAAAGAAATGAAATTAATCTTCCTCAAGCTGAGTCTGTTTTGCTCATGTTGATACTTCTGAAGTGATCCCACTGTCTTTCTCTCTCCATTTTTTTTTTTATTTTCACCCCCATCCTGTTGATGGAGGGGGAAGTGAGAGAGTGATTTGGTGGGTAACTGGCAGCCAGCCAAGGTCAAGCCACCACAACCATTAAGAAAACAAGAGAAGGATAATTATTATAATGAATTTTAATTACATATGTGAACCCCCAGAGAAAAACAGACCACATGCCAACACCTCAAACTTAAAGCATTTGTTAAGCAGCAGTCACTGACTAAATCAATGGGCTGGGTTGTTGTCTATTAACCTAGGGCAGCATCCTACTTCTGTACTTCAGTAAGAAACAACATGAGTGATCAGATGAGCCATTTATCATACGCAGCAGAATGAATTATTAAGCTTAAGGGGCATGTTATATGCTAGGCAAATGCTGGTCAACAACATGTCTCAAAAAGAAAATACCCAAAATGCAGAAACCCCAAAACATACTCTTAATTTAAGTGCATTGGTAGGATCATTAATTGTTTCCAGCTCCCCTGTTTTGCTGCTTTGCCTTGTAGTTTTCCCGAGTCCTTAAGACTGTGGAGAAATCAGATGATACATCAAAACCTTCCTTTTGTTTCTCAAACTGGTGGAGAACATGTCAGCTGGGAAGGAAACTCATTATTCAAGCAAAAAACAGACATCAGCATACCCTGATCTCATTTGTGCCATTCCCTGTCAAGCTATAATTTGTCTTTTCCTATCTTCATTGTCAGCAGGGACTAATTTCTATGCTGGAGGTTTTCCTATTCCTTGTGGAGCTTGATGCTTTCTTATTCCAACTTTTGGCATATTTGAAATTTGCCAGAGGGACTTCCAAATTAGTTTTAAAATTCTGTCTTGTTGGGAATCCCTGGGAATGTGCCTTTATTTGCCAAACAAAAGAGTTCAGATACAGCCACTACAAGGAGCACAAAGAAGAAAGGAAATATTTGGACATCCTGGGTAGCTAAGATTCTAGCAGTAATCCAACAGAATCTGTAGAGGTGGTCCTCAAGCTCCCATACACTTCTCATGCTTCTCAGGTGGCTTTTATGGTTCTGTGGTAGATAAATCTCTTTGCTAACATGATCATCATGTTACATAAATGAAGGTTTTAAATGACAAGAATAGTTCTACTAAAAAGAACATTTTCTGATCAAGTTGGTTCTTGATCCAAAATTATTTGCTATCCTTCTGCAGATTTTTAGCATGATGAAGCATCAGCAGGTGTATGATTAACATCTCTCATCCATTATGATAAAAACACGCATGCCCTCTAAAATGCTTTCCTGCATTGGATTTGCTGTTTAACAGAATATAGTCCACAAAATACAAGGCCAACTGCAAGTAAAATGTCTTGAACAATATCGTGTACTCCTACTCTTTCCCCAAAAGCAGTCCCTCAAAATATCATATTACCAATATAATATTATTTTCTCAAAGGATGCTGAAACAGGAAAAGACTCATTTTCACCTAGTTCACATGCAGAAATGTGATGTATTATTTGCATGTATACACCATATGTCTGAACACACATACTTACATACACAAATAATGACATGCTTCATTAGATTGTCTGCAGTTCTCTCATTTTCCCTTTTAATTCACATTAGTTTACTTTTAAAGACTGAGATCTTTGCAGTAATATTCTGGAGTCTGAGTCCAGCAGCAGAGAGATTAAAATAGGATTGAGACAAAAATGGTGTTAAAGTGATGTCTTTCTTGTACCTACACTTCAATTAACAATTGGCATCAACATAGTACCACACTTCAGCTGCACAATCATTAAATCAACATTGCTGTTATAAGATGGGTGTTTTTGTCCTTTTATAAACATATAAAGAAACAAACACGTAAGCATACAAATATAAAGAAATACAAATTTACATCTTGGAAGTCTGATGAGAGTGTTTTGCTGACCTGGGGAACGCGTGACTGCACAAAGTCAAAGAGCAGAAGCCGGGGCAAGGCTGGGAAAGGCAGTGCTTTTTGGTGGACCATCTCTCATCCATCTGAATACACTATCAGATAAAGGCAACCAGCAGGATTATACTTTGTCACGTCTAAGATTAAACCTACTTAATACACTTCCTTCTGAAAGCAGATATTACAGCTAAAACCTTTAAGAAAGTAGACTGCTTAAATATTTAATCTTTCGTGTGTTTTGCATATAGCAATAGATGTAAGTTCTCCAAGTTCCAGTGAGAACTTTGTACTGAGCATGTTTGCTTTAATCACACTTTCATCTCTTTGGGGGAAGTCAAAGGAAGAAATTACATTTAATTTTTGATAGGGATCAAAGGGGAAAAGATCAGTGCCACAACCATTATTTATAGCTTATTACCTGTAACAAGTTACAAACTGTTACTTTCATCATAAGATATTATCAAAGATAAATACCTATTTGACATTTTGTTTAATAAAGATAGTAAGAACTGATTCTAATAATGCAAATACAAATACTTAATATTTTATTTATAAGATAATATAAAATATTATAAAATCTATTTTGATTATCCAAAGCTAGAGTAATTTGACTATATGTGGTTGTATATATTATATACATGTAGTTAAATGCTAACACACATATATGTAAACATATGGATAGAATTGCGGAGTTTGAAATGAAAGAAACCTGTTCACTTGCTCAGTCCAGAACTTCCAAAAAGTAATTACACCATGGAATCTCTTTCAAATTCCTTATAATATTTCCAGGGTGTGATAAAAAGAAGGGGGGAGGAAGTAGGGGAGAGAATCAAAACAGTTTCAAGAACCTAACAACTTCTACTCTAATAGCCTAGTTGGCAACTTTTAGGATACTACAGAAGGGAGGGAGGTATTCTGAAAATGTTTGATAAACGTGACCTTAGAGAGACACTCAGAAGTGTTCTAAGTTGGAGTCTTTCACTTTTAAAAATGCCTCACATTCTAATGTTGAAATCTGGATAAGTCAAATAAACTTCCAGAAGTTTGGTGAATTTGTAGTTTCACAAAGAAATAGGACACTCACCAGGCACATCAGTTCCAGACTGATCCAGAGACCAGGAGACATTACTGTAGGTAGTTTTGGTTCAGAATGAAATCATTCACAATATAAAATAAAAACCAACTCTTTTTACATTGGATGGTTTTGAAACAAATCACTACTTCTTTGTCAAAGCCCTAGTATTGTATTAAAGACGGAAAAATCCATCAGAAACTACAGTAATCTTTATTGCAAATGACAGTAGATAAAAAAGTAACATAATTTTTATATGTGAAAGTCTCTTTTAAAATGCCTTCTGAAGAGTTGGACTTCCATGTTTTCTTTTGGAAAAATAATAGTATTTCTGGATGTATATTACTGATATTTTTATCTAAGACAGTAAAGACTGGAAAAAAAATCTTTCCAGGGCACACTCAATCTTCTTATAATCTTGTAGAGGAAAGTATTCAATGCTAGAAGAATAGTTCTAAGGGTACAATCAAAATCATTGATCAGCTTGGAATTAATAATAGGGATGATTATCTGGCAGGGCAGATTTACAGAGCTTTTGTTGCTTTCTGTTATTTTACGAGAATTTATGGGGATTTTCTGAGATGAACAAAGCATCGCTTCTGAAAACACACTTCAAACAACATAAGCAGTTGTGAAACCTCATGGAGCAAAGACTTAAGCCTGAACTTCACATAACTGCATGCAAGAAATGTCTACCACATCCATGTATTCAGAGTTCCTTTTTAATCTTCTTTATCCCTTTTTTACCCCCATACTTCTTCAAATGCCTGTCTATTCTCTTCCAGCACTTTTAACAAATGAAGGTCTTTTTCCCCCTCAGATCAAAGCTGTAACTCTAAGGCCTCCTGGGAGTCTTGATAGGTTAAATTTATATTTGAATGCAAAATTTAGCCACACTGTTTTTATTTAAAATTAATTATTCCTTGATAATACACAATGAACACAAGCAGATATTTTTTCTTTCATTCTAGTATTCCCGCAATGAACAACAGAAAAAGCTTAAATCACAAAGTTGGAGATATACATGTATGGCAGAAAGAATCAATTATTTATATTCCACTTAAGAAACATTTAACCATTCATCCTGAGAATACAGTCTAGTGCTTAAAGCACTAAACTACATTATAGCAAGGAATAGTTTAGAACCCCTCAGGCAGAGGGAACAGAACTATTCGGGGCTCTCCCATCCCCAAAAGCACTCAGGGGTCTCCTGCAGGGGGAACCATCAGCCATGCCAGAGAGTTGAATCACAAGTTTTGCTGCTTGGTTCTTTACTTCCACGGCTTTGGCTCTTTAGAGAAAAATTATTTCTAAAGTTAATTTGGAATTTGATTCAAACCAAAACAGTTCTGACCTTACATTTTTTTGGGACAAAGAAGGGTTAAATTTGATCTTTCCATGGGTCTTTTCAGAGGTTCTTTCAACTTTTAATACAGATCCAGCCAAGCCAGCCAATAGTGGGAGGGCAGTGCTTTTGAGTTTTACTTTCAATCAATCATAATCATAAACACACAATGTCACCGTAGTGACCACCTATAGCAGAAAGTTCCCAGACGGCAAGGACAGCTCTGCAAAGACAGAGGCAGCATGTTGTGGCTGTGGCACGGACCAGAACTGGCAGAACACGGCTTTGACTCCACCATGTGGCCTCTCACCGGCACAGACGGATCCCCAACAAACTAAATTCTGAGAACTGCTGCACAAACCTCCCTCATTTAAGCGAAGAGAAACATAGTAATTCACTGAAATACTGTAGAGCAGTTTTTATGTGAACCACAGCTACAGAGGATGACGAATATTACATTAATAGCTGAGACAGCAACATATTTTTTTCTGAAGATAAATTTCTGCTTCCATTATGGTCTCTGCAGAAAAAAAATTGCTCTGCCATGCAATTATTTTGCCATCTTTTAATGAGGTATTAACAATTTCTTGGGATTCTTCAGATTACAGTATATCTTTTTTTCCCCCCAGGTTTCAGTTTGATACTTCAAAATAATATCCTGGTTGCCCATGTAAAATTACCTGACAGTTCAAATACAACCAACAAGAAATCAGTTGGACCAATTCTGCCCTAATCAACAGCTGCTTCTGTCTTCATTGGGAGATGGAGATTAGAGGACAGACAACAGAGCAAGAAGTGATGAGCGGAGGAGCACAGGGGGTGAGATAGTAAGGGCCACAGTTGCAAGAAGAAAGCAGGATGATCAGGAGCCTATCTCATACGCCCGAAATACAAACAATGCAGAAAAACCCCAAACATCTGTATGCAGATGCAGAGCAATGACATAATCAGAAACACAGAGACACAGTGTGAGTCAGCTCAAGGCTGGAGTGCTGGCTGGGTAAGGGCTCTTCAGGAAGATCAGTCAGGGAGGACGAGTGGGACAGGTGTATTCTATGCAAAACAGTGGCTCAAATGCTGAATTTTCTGGGATGGGTGGCGTGACTGTGCAGAGTCAATGACTCAAAATCATCTGATCCAGGAGACCAACAAACAGAACATCTTGGTGGGCATTTGCTGCAGATTGATGCCAAGATGATTTTTGCTTTTTCTTTTATATACCTTTTACATAGTTCTATGTATCCACAAGTATTAGCATGCATACTTGTAATTCTTTAAGCCTGATAACTTAGCATACTTCTAGTTTTCTGTGGGGCCAGAAGATCAAACACCCCAGAAACCGCATAGCCAGGAGACCAAACATTCTACTATTTTGGGGAGCCAAGGTCCCCTTCTAGAACACATTCTGTAAACTAGAAATTAGGCCATCTGAGGGAGGATTCCATAGATGAGGAGAATATTGCACCATCCACCCAAGCCCGCTTACTGGGGGCTTATCTCACCCTTGTTAGGTATGCTGATGTGTAAGGTCTATAACTTGTATACACAATTTACCATGGGGGGCATTGCGACGCGTTCCACCTTGGCGAGGTGATGCATCGACAGGATCCTATTAAAGATACCGAGGTAAACAACCTCCTACCCTTCAACCGTGTCTGGCTTTCATTTCCTAAGGCCAGGAAAAGGCATCAAGATCACCATATCAAGAACAAGAATGGGCTTTTTTTTTTCTTTAGTGCTTTAGTGCTCATGGGAGCCTCTAACCATATGGATATTTTATTGGTTACAAGTAATATTAGATATTTCTAGTGTGTGCTTGGGGATAGTTTTTCAACAAAGGTGCAGATCAGACTAATAAAAGCCGGATGTTTACAAACACATAACAAGTTAAGGATGTAACAATCTGGCAATTTTGGCTGCAATGATTATCCATGAGATGGTGGAGGAGTCCCAGCTGGAAGATCTTGTGGGTAGTAAGGAAGTATTAGAATAAATAGCTCGGAGTTCAAAGCAGACTTTTCCTTGTTCAGGGAACACAAAGGCAGGAAGGATTCTGTGAGTACCAAATCACCAAAAGTTAGGAGAGTTGTTGATGCTCAAGGACAGTCTGTTTCCTCAAAACATAAGTTAAAAAAAAAATCCATCTCACTTATCAGGAAGTCAAGCAGATGAGGCAGAAGGTGAGGTTGCCTCAGCTTGAAGCTCATGTCTGAGCTCAAACCCAAAGGGAGGGAATGGAGGGAACAGTAATGAAAGAGACAGAAAAAGCTGACAGAGTAAAAACCCTCTGCCACAGACTTTTCTGGCAAGGTCTGTTCTTCTGAGGAAGATTGTATAACTACCAGAAGGATTTCCTCAATACTCCTCCCAAGCTGGTCAGGAAGTCCCTAAGGTATGCCTGCCTGCCCTAGCAAGAAGATTCTTTTAGCTATGGAGAAAGCCTTCACTAAACCCTGAGGGATCCGCAGACACTTCTCTCTCAAGTGAAATGTTCATTATATCTGTGAAACACTTTATCTGTGAAACACTGTATACATTGTTTGTTGTATCTATGAAACTCTCAGCTAATTAGGATTACTAAACCTCTTAGAAAGCAAAAGTGAAGGTTTTAACTAGAAAGTTTGTCTTCTCACTTTGCTCAAATATCTGCTTTTTGAGAAAATAGTATATGCAGTTACAAACGAGAGTACCAAATAGTACTGGAGGTTTTTTCTTTTTCCTTTCTTACAGCATGTATGTAACTTTCTTATTTTCACTTGTGGTTCTAATTTTAATAAGAGCAGATAGGTTAAATATTAAAATTAACTCATAAAAAAAGCCAACTGAAGTCACAATTGGGAAAAAAGTGAAAGCAAGTAAGTAATCATGGACACTGACAAGGAGAACAACATTTTGGTTCCTAATTTTAACTGCTCACAGAAAACTGCTTTCATCAAAGACCACATGGTATTAGAGATCTCAAACTGTAAGAATATTGTCCCTCTGCTTTAGTTTTAATTTAGCCACTTATAAAAAAATTATCTCAGCATTTGGGTCTTGGGATGTTTTCCAGACTATTGCTCAAAGCTCTTTTTTGCCTGGTTAATTAGAGCTTAGTCCAGAGCAGGAGAAAGGAGAGGAGGAGACCAGCATTGCCCTCCAGGACAACTAGCAGCACCAGCTGTCACACAAGCTGCTGGCTCTTGGCTCTCCAATTGCTCATGCAAAAGGAGAGTGCTTTGTTTTCCTTCACTGCTCCTCTCAACAGGGCAATGTGATCAACTCATTTCCTTCCCTGCCATGATGAATCTTCAGCCTGTGCTGCCACCTGCTCCAGTTCTGAACAATTATCCTGCTCACAGCGCATCAGGTCCATTGTGCTTTCACCCTGAGTTGGGCTGAGGGCCTGGATTTCAGGCAATTCTGTGCAGAAAACAAGGTTTGCTCTGGAAACCCCAGAAGAGTTGTTTCTGCATTCCTGAAGTCCAGTACCCTGAACTCAGCTTAAAGCCCCATTTGAAGTCACTTCCAAACCACCAGCTCCACCACTTGTAACCAAGGACTGCAGGCAGGCAAAGTATTCTATTTACAGAACAACGAAACAAAATACAAGTTCCACCAACCAAGTCTAAGGAGGGAAAAAATATTTTAGAGTAGGAAAAAAACAAAACACCCCGGCTAGTCTTTTTAACCACACTGTAAATGGAATGGCAGTGCAGGCTTATGTTTGCTGTTTGTGACAAAAAAGAATAACTTAACAGGGAATTGCTCATCCATTATAACTTTGAAAAAACAGCTAAGTAGAAATATATTTCCCTGCGGAGCTGTATCAAACATTTATGCTTTTACAGCTTTGCTCTTGTCAAACAATGCAGAGAAGCATTCCCAAGTTCCACTTGATGGAGAAAAGCATGCTGTATAGATTGGCCTCAACACAAAAAATTAATGATATCATTGTAATTAATAAAACATTCACTAAAATCAAAATGTAAAATGGCTGCAATTTAATATAACCATGCTAATATCTCTGCATTTATTCAATTCCTTTGGTATGGGACTCTGAGAATTTTAATGATGTAGACTGTAGTAATCAAATAGACAAGTGCAGAAAAATGACACTTTTCTCTAAGCAGTCACTTTCTCATTCTAAGAAGATTCTTTGTAGTAGAGTCAGGTCTGCAGATTGAAAATCTAATGAAAACACTCTTTTTAGAGTTTCTAATTCTCAATCGAACAAATGTTAGTGTTTATCAAAACAGAAGAAATATACTGATACGGTTTAACTGGGAAGATAAAATATTTCAGAGCAGTAATGCACATACATTGGAGACATCATAAATAAAAGTACATATTTTTCTTTTTTACCCCCAGTACCATTGACAAAACCACTCGGAGATTTGGGATTTTAGCTGGCTTGTGAAAATCTACAATTTCCCTCTGGTACGTTCATGAAAAGAGTATTTCTTTTTAAAGGAGTAATCTTCTTGAATTCCTGTAAAAGCTACTTTTCTTCATTCCTATCAGTTACCAAGTCACTAATGTTATTCCAATGCTCATCGTGTTGCAGATGAGCCCAGCGGCCAATGCCGAGTCATTTCTGGTGCCTAGTGCTCACCCCTGGCGGTGTCACGGCGCTGGGAGCCGTGTCACGCAGGATTTCCAGAAGGAAGAAGTCAGGTCTGGGACAGGGCAAGGCAGCAGCCAGGCTCAGAGCACCACAGGTGAACATGCAGCTGGCAGCCAGGACAAGGGAGGAAGCCCCCAGCAGCCCCCCTGGCCGGCAGGGAGGTTTGTCTCACCCTGAACTCTCCAGGAGGCCAAGTGAGTGACTGCAGCCCAGACTGGGGGCTACAAACCTCGATTGCCCTGGGCAGCTGACACGGACTAGTTCACAGGAGAAAGCTCCAACCTCTCTTTACTACTGTGCATATTCCTTTGGCTTGCTGTGGCCTGTCTAGAGCATTCCTTCATTACCCTGGCCCTGCATGTGCACATACTAGTGAATATTGTCCCTTCTGTTAGATTTTTCCACAAACAAATACGACTTGGAAGCCTGGATTCAAATTTGCTCTTCTGTACACTTCTAGCCAAGAAGAGAACATAACCCAGAAGCTGCATATGGGAAGGATAACACCGTCATGGCCAGAAAAAAATGGGCAAGACCATTTCTTGCCTGCATAGAAACAAATAACAGTGATCCAGAGCCTCTTCTTGGGCTCCTTCTCTATTTCTGAGACACAGCCAAGAATGTGAGCCAGAGTTTAAGATACAGCAAATTGCAGTTATGTTTAGCTAATGAAGCTTTGTTCCTTTTTTTATAAGGAAACACAGAAGGATGTGCCAATGATACAGCTCATGAAGAAGGAATAAGAGATGCTGTCAGTTCCCTGGAAGTGCTGCACACAGAAGATCACTTTATATAAAGACCTCACTTGGCTACAATCATACTGAAATCATCACAAAAAGGAAGTATGTGACCAGGAGGCTTAGTCCTCAAACCCTGCTGAAGAAAATCGAGTTGTCAGTATTACCACTAGCAATTACTTGGCTTTAGATCGATAGACAACCTTGGTACTTATCTGATCACCAGCAATGTTTAGTGAAGCAAATCAAATTCAGGCACAAACATCCAACATACAGGGAATAGACCCTGCTCATACTACACTAGTGAAGCTTGCTACCAAATTCAGTGGAAGCAGAAAGCAATTTTCCAGGTGCAAGAGTTAGAATATTTGCCTTTTTTTTCTCTGCAATCAAAAGTGGCATAAAAATATATTATCCTGCCTTGGATTTTAATTTTTCCATGCAGTTTTTCAATAATTTATTGTAGGCACTAATAGTATTTTTTTTCCTAACAAAATCCTATTTGATTTCCATTATATCCATTATAGAATAATCGTGTGAACACTGAGAGCAGTAGTTTCGTGGGTTTATCTACCACAGTACATTTAATATGCTCTAATCTTTCTCCAATCCAACTATATAATTTAGAAGTTGTGATTTCACTGGGGCAGAGACTCTATGAAGTGCCTTCAGACAAGACCCCCAAAGTGTGTCATCACAACAAAGACAAATCACTACCAATAAGGCATTTGCTTAAATTACACTTTAGCTTGATGTCTAAAAACCATAAAAATATTGGAATAATACTGACAATTTTCTGAAGAGTTCTGCATCCAATTGAATTTAAAAAAATTGTAAAATAAGTTTGTATCATGTAGTGAGCTAAGGATGTAAAGCTTTAAACCTCGGTCTTCCTACTAAAAAAAACCCCAAATATTTGCAGGCAACATGATCCATCATGTCTGCACAAGTGCAGGAATTACTTTAATGTCTCTAACAGAAGGGCAATTTAAAGGGAATTGGGTTTGAGTACTCCTCCTCCATTAGAGCCCAGCATGAAGTTAAACTTTTATCCAATGCCTGATTTGTTTTAATGCTGAATGATTCATGATGCAGTATAATTTTGTGTCAGGAAAGCAGGACCCTTTTTTATTGCTGTGACTTGATAATTTCGCCAGAGGATAATTTGGGTGGGTTTGTTGTTTGTTGTTTTGGTTTTTTCCCCTGGTGTTCTAAATGAAAATCTGATATCAATAATTTGAATCTAGGAAATATTTAAACACTGAGCATTAATGCATATTTTTTAAACTAGTTATCCTTGAGCACTACAACGTGCCCATGCGGTGCTGTCTTTCTTTGGGATCATTGATATTTAAAACTGTCTTTGCAAGCTGGAACAGAAAACACACTGTTTTCTGAATTTTTAAGTATATAAAAAAATCTGTGTATTACTCTGGTTTCACAGATTTTCACAGTTTAGTAATGCAGAGCAGGAACCATCTTTACAGGAAAACAAGATATTTCTCAATTGGCAGCTGTCGTATCCTAGATCCTTGGCTTTACAGCGATGTCAACAAGATCCTATATACTGGTTTGGAATAAAATGTTTTCCATAGGCTTTTTTTTCATTGCAGTACTTACTTAAATAGCAAAAGTGACTTAGCTCTACAGGCATCAGATAACAGCTTTCCAGCTGCAGCATTCATATCCTCAGAATAAATTGTAGTGAGTAGTTTTAAGCTGACTTCATTATTTCAAGGACCTCATCCTGCTGCACATGCACAAATATATTTTTTGAAAACCTCTAGGTCAAGAGGTTAATTATGCAAGACAGTAACTTGTAAAAATATTAGAGTATAATGCTACTCAATAGTTGGAAAAAATGCCTAAGCTTGCCAATCTTTCCGGTCTAAGGGGCTAGATATGGCAGGGTGAGACTCATCTTGTGTACACTAGCTATCTCAACAAAGCCACGCAGACTTCTTAAAATGGAGAGGGATAAATACCCTCAGAAGGTGATTCCTTCTATTTGCATTTTTAGCAGAAATCTAGACTTTAGGGAGCTAAAACTGGATCAGAGTCAACTCATTAACAAGCAGATGACAGGACTGGAATTTTGTACTCACAACTTCAATTTACCTAAAAATTCACTCTCTCTCTCTCTCTCCTCTATCTACAAAAATACCTGTTCGTAATGAAATAACCCTGGAAAAATTATCCCTGAAAATTGATTATATTCTTTTTTATTAGCATCTAGGTCATTACAGACAATTCTTTCCTTCCCTAAACAGGACAAGGCTACAACATTTTATTACCTGAAGGTTTGTATTCTGGATCATGTGAAGTGTGAGGCAGAACCATTTTTGCTTGAAGTAACTTTGTTGTTGTGCAGAGGTCTTTTTTGAAATTACAGAAAAAACCTGACATTCACTACATTCGCACGGAGATGAAGACATGACCAGGACAACGAATTTTTTGATAGTCCATTGTTCAGAGAGTAGAAGACACTGGAAGCCACCAGAGGCGAGGAAGGTTTTTCTAGAGACACTGAGTGCAACATGCTCACCAAAATTAGCCCAAAGTGTTCCTCTCCCACGACCAATCTGCTACTTGCCCACCTTCCACATGCTTCTGCTGTTGTGGACAACCTCTGCAGATGAAGATGATCCCAGCACCTTTCAAAGGAAAACCTTTCCAATGCCCGTAAATGCAATGGCATTACCAAGGCTGACGCATTTATAGAGCGTTCCTGAGACTTCTTAAACAGCTCCCAAGATCAGCCAGCACAGTAAAAACTCACATTAAGAGGTTAAATTACAGGCAGCATTCTTCCATTTCTCATTGCTGACTGAGGAGTAGTTAATATGTAACCATTGCTGGAAGAGGTAGAGGAAAAGTCGGGCAATATTTTCTCTCAACACCTTGCATAAACAGGTCAATCTCCAAGACAGTCTAAATTTATTGGTAAACCAAAGTAGCGTCATTGCTTGCTTACACCAAAATGGACATTTTAATCTAGTATCCTGCAATCCTTGCAGGATGCCCTTATTCTATCTACTGGTTCAAAGCCATCACCAGACAGTTGTTTTGCATATACACCGGTGGTTTTTTGCTGGAAGTGGAAACTCTTTGCTCACCTGCAAAGGAATGAAGAAAAATGACAGAGGGTCATTTCCTTTTGCAAAACATTGACAAATATTTTTAATCAAAAGTTTTTTCCCAGCTAATAAAACTTTTCCAGTTTCTTTTAGTATAAATTCTAGTATAAAAACCTCTATGGGTATTTGCTTCTTCTGCCTAGGGTGCTTCTGTGCATGCAGCAATTAACCTAAAGATGAATAAACCCCATCACTCTTACAAAAAATTGCAAGTTTGTTTTTGTTCTATATTGATTCTTTTTCTATACAGAAATGATGTCTAGAGTATTGCAGGGCAAAAACACAGAAGTACATGGTCTTCACTATGGTTAGGTCAATTTTTACGTGTTGGAAGTTTTCTCAAGGGACATTGCTGGGGACAGAGACCGTTGCTTCATGCTTGTCTTGAAGTCACCTGTTGTCTTACTGGGATTGCTATAGGCCAGTAAAAGAGATGTTAAGGGACTATTGCTAAAGGCTATTTTTATACTAATAAGGAACACACACTGGAGCCTATCCATCCTCTGGCCTTTAAAATAAGCGATGTGGGGTAGCCTCTGTCGACATGTTTCTCTAAGTCCAATGCATTCACATTTTCCTATGGGAAATTACTTCCAGACTGCATTAATGCACTTGAACCGAGGTTCAGGGTTCAATGGCTGGATGGCTACGGATCGGCCTGGATCAAAACTGGGGTGAGGAGTCTGCCAATAATTAACTGTGTAAGTGATTAAGGCACTGGTTTGTCCTTTGGCCTGCTGGTTCACCACTACCAATTTAGCCCAGGGGAACTGGGCAAAACCACGGCCTTTTGAAACCAAAGCCTGAGAAGCCTGGCAAGCTTGTGTTACACAAGCAACACATGGAGTTTCACATCTGGTAGGACATGCAATGTAAATTAATTGCTCGTGAAAAGTCAAAGCTACTGTTTAGTTCCAGTGTAGTATTTGTCATTCTCCTAGTCTGAACTGCTTTTGTCTCCTTGGAAACAGAGATATTCTTCCTCACTTTTGATCTAAAGGCCACACAGTTACCAGAGATGTTACTTACTTTGAGAAGAATTGAAGCACATCTTTGAACAAGTCATCTCCTAAAGTGACACAACTATCTGTCATTCAATTTCTTCAGCACCAACTTCAAAACGACAGCGCAGGTGCACGGAAGTGGACACAAGTCAGCCATGTACTAGATAAAAACCCCATCTATTTCACACAGTCAGAATCCTCTTTGATTATTGTCCAGTTCCTGGACTTGGTTATCCACTGCTGATGACTTCAGACAGGACTGTGAGCTTTCTACCAATGTGTAGTAGAAGAAGAAAATAGGAATGTCCAAGCTGTTCAAGGTCAGAAGTCTACACTGTTTTATATACTTCTCAAAGACAGACTGCTCTGTGCTCACAGCTTAGCCTGAAACACCTTCTATGACTGCTGAGAAATTCCCTGAGCAAAAAAAAACTCTTACAGCAGCTTTCCCTTTGCTCAGTGTTTGCTAACACTCATTTGAATGCGAAGTGACTATTCAGCTCAACCATGTTTACAACTCTTATGATTTTTTATTTATGAGCATTCATACAAACGGGCTTTTTGTTCACACAAATGCATGCTGAAGGGCTATTTTTCATATGAATACCTGCACTCAGAAAGAAACAAGGGTATTCACTCAGAGCAAAAACAATTGCTACCTGTTGCTATTTGTTGGTTCTTACTCACATATACTAAAAGCTGCCATCATGCATTTTACGAAACAATATCTGGAAATTAGATGGCCAGTCACATGCAAAACCAAAATGTCAGTGGATTCTGGCACTTCTGCTTCAACTGAGTAATATCTCATGACCAGCTCTGTTGACTTCAGTGGAACAATTCAAAATAAAAAATTACTCCACCAGGTAAAGCCACAGAATCTAGCCCAAACCAGAAAATAACTGGAGACTGCATGCAAACAGCAGCAACTCATGCTCTGTAGAATATACATAAGGACAGGGGAGTTTGGGTTTTTTTGGGTCGGTTGTTTTGGGTTTTTTTTCCCCCAGAATGTTAGTCTCATTTTCTAAGCATTTTCTATGCAGAAGCAAAGCTTTGTACATTCACAAAAAATTCATCTGCTATAAATAACATCACAAGCTCTGTTATCCTTCCTTTTTTTCCCCCAAGGGACAACATTCCTTAAAACACCAATGTCACCTTCTGCCATACTTAAAGTTTATATGAAACTAAAAGCATTTAAAAAAGGATGCAAGTGAGTAAATGATAGGATTTGAGATGTAACCTGTTGAAAAATCTCATTCAATGGTGGAAGAAATCCAGAGTCTGATGCTGTAAATGAGTAGGGCATCTGCAACCCCTTACTTCAGTATTTGTTCTGTACACAACATCCCCACTGCAAAGGTTCCAGATTGCTTTTTCTTATAGACAAAATAGTTTGCATATAAAACAGATAGGATTAAGGAAAAGTCAGTTTTGCACTTTGGGAATATTTTTCACTTTATAACTTGGAGCCAAGTAAATTAAATTTTATTTCCAATCTTGTTTTTCTGGTACTGGAGAAGCAGATTATAAACTCCTTTTCTCAGTGCCAGCCTTCCTGTCCCATAGCCTTCCGATCCTCCTGCAGCCTCACTTTCCAGAAGTATTCACCTCCAGGTGGTCCTGCTTACACCCAGTGAGCAGACAGTGACTGCACGGGGAGCTACACCTACGCATTCCTACAGTTCAGGAATCTGTTCTGCCTTTTCTTCCCGTACATGTTTCCTGTATTTCCTTTCTAGAGCCTTTCTCAATACTCAATGGAGTGAGTCACCTCACGAGACACTTCCTGCTCTTCCTCCCAGCTGAGCATACCTGTGCTCCCCACCCTGCAGCTCTCCTACACCCTGCTTGTGCCTTGGGGGTACCCAGGTCTCTCTAATGAGGCTACCTTACAACAGGTAAGGTATATATATCCTGTCGAGACATACATAAGATTATGAGATAATTTCAACACAGTCACAAAAGCACAGAAAATTAGGAAGTAGTTTGAGTTTTGATGATTCCTTTAAAATTGTAAAATATCGTCAGTTTTAAAAGCCATGCTTTACCACATTCCCCACATGACCATAAGTAAATGGATAGACATGCCTGTGTTTGATACAGTAGATTAAGTTTAATTATTGTTTTGTGCTAAGAAAAACATTGGGGGGTGGGGGACGCATGATAGGTGCAAGTATGCTACTAAATTTCAGCCTTCTAAAAGCATGACTTTAACTCCCTGCAGTTGCCAGATAACATTTCTGAAGTTGTTGAGATATTAAAAGGGTGGCAGTTCATTATGAAGCCATTTATATTTTGTCAGACTGTTAACAAGATTTGTGTTATCTGTACCATGCAACAGGAAGGCTGCTGCAGAATCCATAATAACTTCTTACTATGCATGCCAAATTGTTGGTGCAATTGGCAAAGAGAGGAAAGGAATCAGAAGATTATATTAGTAACAGCCTACATGAGTTGAGAGCCAAGTTACCCAGCCCTCTTTGTGCTGTTGCTTGATTAAATTCATACTACATCATTAACCCATCAAATATTCAAATTATCGCAAACTTCAATATTATACTACATTCTTGGAGTTAACAGAAGTCAAGGTACATGTACTTCTGATTCCAAGCATGAAATTGTGGGGGTTTTATGTGTTTAGCACACTTTGATCTACACATATTTAACCAACAACTTCTTGCATGACAACACAAACATATTAAAACTACAGTCTACTACTACAGTCTATACTTACACATGCCCTGTATTATATAGTGTAATCTCAAGAATAGCTGTTTTAGCCATTCTTCTCTTGCTCCTATCTCTCCAATATTGCTTCTGAAAGACATCATTTGTCACCAACTTCCACTGTCTGCAGTCATTATTTGAAGTGTTAAGTGCATCACAGTGAGACCCTTCAGAAGGTGATAATATATCAACAGGGAGGCAATATATTGATAGTCAGAGAAATTGAAACTTAAGGCTAAATAGAGCTGACAAGCCATTGCTAAAATTATTTAACTCTTTTTGAAACAAGGATCTTGTGAATCTGAAATCCTGACACTGAGTACTGTCACAATAAAGGCACTTACAGAAATGTTGTGTTCCTTATACATCTTGTGCTTTCAAAGTGCCATCTTTTAGGATTTACAAAGCCATGCTAAATACAGTTTAGGATATTCAGCACTTTTCAAAATCTATCTCATAGAAGGGAAGTTAAAAACTTTACTTGCTAACTTTCCAATTTAATGGTACAAAGCGAGCTAACCAAGAAAGAAGGGCGGGCACAGAACATAACGTAGGTACAAGGAAATTTTCTGGAATGAAACGTAACAATAATCAGCCAGATTATGCATGGAGATAGCATTTACAATTCCCAAGACAAAAACCAAGGTGATATGAGTTGAAGGATGCAAGTTACTAACTTAGAGGTAAGACTACACTTTTGAGTATGAAGGCCATACATCCCTTCTAGACATCCTATCCCAGACAAAGGGGACAATGATGAGCTACAGCTAATTACAGATTTTCCCCTCCAAACCACCAACAGGTGTGATATCTCCAAAAGGACTGAAAGCAATGCCAGATCCACAGCACTCATGCCTGCGCTGAGCAGATTTAATAGCTTGGAATTGATTCCAGACAGATTGTGTCATTAACATAAATGTGACTTGTAGCCAAGAGAGGGAGACAGAGGCACTATGTCACAGCCACACACAGGCTAGAAGAACCTCTTAGAGACAGCAGCACAGCACCCTTTGTGGTAGGAGAGGTCACAGTCAAATTATATAACCTGAAGAAGAGCATCCTGACCACACCAGGTCCTTCTCCTGTGCTCTTCAGAATGTCAGTCATTGCCATCTACTGGTTTGTGGTCAGACAACTTTTCCCCATAGAGTACAAGCTTAGCAAAATCAACTACTTTGCTGCCAACCTGATCACCAGTCCCATTAGACCATCAGTGTTCCTGAGGATCTGATTTTTATACATTCAGCATGCATAGAATTGACCAAGAACCATCATTGCTCTTCCCTGTATCTGCCGTGCCTGATTTCCACTAGCTTAGGTTTCCCTTTTGAATTTCCACCAACTACTCCTAAGGAAGCATTTTAAACTTTTGGAGGTTTGCAACATACAGAAAAACAACAAACAACAAATTTGGGGTTTGCGACAAAACAATTCCTCTGGACACTTGATCATAGCTGGGCTATTTGTTAATTCCCAGTTCCACACAGAAGACTTTCAAACAACTTTCAACAAACTTTACAATAAAGGTTTTTTTTTTAAAAACATAGTATTGAGATTCACTGTGCTAAAGAGAATGAGATGTTAAAAATACGGTTTTCCTAGGATTTAAAAAGCATGCCATATATTCCAAAGCCCAGCAACCACACTCTCGTATATGCATAAAGAAGGATTTGTCTAATAAAACCCCAACACGTTGCCTCAAAATCTAACTAGAAACAGCAATTAAGTAGCTGTCTATACCACCACTCAATATGACACTGCCACAGTGACATTTGAAGATTTAGCAGAAGCAAGTGCATTCTATAATTATTGTTGACTTTCTGAATATTGTCTTGATCAAAACCTTGATTTGAATTATTTATTCAACACAGTGAATAGCCCAATGTCAAAGCTAAATGAAGATTCTGTTTATAGACTGTGGCCTCAGATTAGAGTTATAAATTTCTATAAATGCCTATAAATGAATATAGCATATCATGCTTGACCCAGTGGTCCTTGTTACTTTTAAAGTTGTGTCTAAGCCCTTGTTTAAGCAACCTGGATTGATGTAGTTTTTTGTAGACCAATTCTTTTCAGTATTAAGAGGGAAAAAATTATAATAAGAAAGGGGCAAAACTGCCTAGAAGTATTATGTTACTCATTATTTTCTGGTACAGCAGCTACAGACTTCGAGTAACATTATTACAGTAACTTAAAAAACACTGATCACAGATCCACCACTTTCTCTAGCATGTGCTAGGCTCACAGGATAACCTAGACAGGGTGGAAAGTAGTTCCAGAAATTTCTAGCTTCTCTTAACTAGCAGAAATGAGATTACTCCTTACCCAACATTAGTACACGGAAATACTTCCCGTAGCCCGCCCATCTTTAAACACACCTGCTCAAAAACTAACCAGCTTCATCTCAGCAATCTGCCAAAGCACTAGCTCCGATGTCTAACAGCTGTACATGGAAGTGTTGGCTTGTCTAGGTGGCATCTCCAGGCATTTGTTGCTTTAAAAGGTAAGTAGAAATTCAGCCATTGAGAATATCTGACTATTTACACACTGAAAGGCAAACTGGAAAGCAATCATGGAAAAGAAGAATGAAGAGGTACAAAAGTGACAAAGCAAAGTAATAGTGAGAGCTGTGGCAAGTTACTAAAGGACTATCAACACCTGTGTTCTGTCATAAAGTTTCTAACCAGTACCTCCTGCAAAGTAGGTGTGTTGTTGCCCTGCTTAAAGCAGGAGCAAAATTGTACTTGTGATTTTATGTATAAATGTAGATACTCTGTCTGTCTATCTATCTATCTATCTATCTATCTATTTATCTATCCATCTCCATGAATACAAAGCTGTCCAGGCTCTGAGATGGGTTTGGGTAGGCCACACATAAGGCAGAAGCCAGGTCAATGTATTATCAGTAGCTTTAAGCCCAAGTAAAAAAGTGCTTTTGGAAGAGGAGCCCAGGATGCAGGTCTGTCCTTAAAAGTCATGTAGAAATTGAATAAATCAGATCTTTATTGACTTCAGTGAAGGCTTTGGATCAAGTTCATAAGATAACTCACTATGTATTCCATAAGGTTTGATCTTCTGTTTTGTTGTTGTGTTTGTAGGTTTTGTTCTGTGAAGGATGCCATTGCTAAGAAAACCTGACACAAAACCTATATTTCTAAGTTTTTGACTGGACATCCAGTACAACAGAAATTTTTTCTCTTTAATTAAACGAGGCTTCTCCTTGGTTTGTAACTGGCAGGTAATTTTAAAAACTCATGTTTTCGAAAAGAAAGAGATGTACTTAACTTCTACTTCCAGAAATGTGAATGGTAGTTATCAGTCTTGAATGAAGTCTCCAAAAAAAAAAAAGCACCAACTAATTGTCCTGTGCATTTTCTTTAAATACTACTGGCAGCTTTCCTGTAGCTGAATATGTACAGTTACATATTCCTCATTCCATATCCACATAAGCAGACGATACTTTCCCACCTAAGAAATGCTGACATGATTAGTGAGAATGGTGTGATTTCAATGTCTGTTTTCCAAAGGTCACTTACTATCTTTCAAGGTCACTATTCAAACTTACAGATTCTTCAGGACTGCTGACAATGGCCTGCAAAGAAAGTATTCCTAGGGATTTAGATTATATACACTACTTATCATGAAAAGAAGCAGAGGAAGAAAGTTATCACAGATCCCTGCTGGCCCATCTATTCACATGCCTTCAGCAGTCATTTATTACATGTTCCGTGCCTTATCAGGTGCCCATTTGTAAATGATACAGAATTTTGAATACAGTACGATGTACATCTTGTGTGTGCATTTTGTTGCTCATTCATTAAAGAGTAAGATGGAAGAGAGTGAATTCATAGACTGTGCTCCTGTCTACTCTTAGCATTCTCGTTTTAACAGATGAATGAGGTGCAAAGGTTGTGAAGCTGAAAGAACACTCTTTAGTAATCCATTAACGTGCAGGGATTATGCCTTCCCCAAGCAAGTGAAATGACAAGTGTATACTTATCTTACTCAATGACAAGTAATAGAACTGACATCAGACATGTTCCCAACTTCATGTTTTTCCTACACCAATAAAAGCTGAGTGGACTGGTATATTAACTAAAAATCAGGTTCAATTGCTTTAGATACCCAAGTGTATGTAATAATCATGTTTATCTTCATCAACAACCTGACATCTGTGATCATTCTTGATCACTGGAATGCCAGCTTGAATGATATTCACTGTGAAATGGACATCAACAAAATTATATTTAGTTGTTTAAAAAAATTAAGTAGAAATTTGACTGTGTCAGTGTTAAAATTCCTCTATTGTGAAAATCTAGCAAACTGAGTGACTCTGGTTTTGCAACTTCTCTGCAAAATGTGTCATTTAAAAAACAGAGTTGGGAAGTCTTTGGATACAAATTGAAGTAGAAAATTATTTCATCACAGTTTTGGCACTATTACCCAGGTTATAGCTTGAGTATTTTCCAGTACCATTTTAACTGAGAGAGCCAATAAAAATATTTACATCATAATCATGCCAGTTCATGAAAACAAGGGAAAAGTGTGGTTAAGGGGATAGGAAGGCAAATGCCTTCTATCTCCTGAAGTGTAACTGAAGATTCAAAGTCTGCTGCTCAACCCCAAATGAGCAGTCTGTATTTGGAGGAGGAAGGCAAGCTTTTGACAAACAAGTAGCTCTGGCAAGAGAGCTTTGGGTGGGGTGGGAAAGGTGAAGCTGAGGGTAAATCTCCTCCTTTGCCCTCACAGGTTTCATCAGGCAAATTTTGCCACATGTAAAGAAACTCCACAGTTATTTGTTTCCTAATAGACATCATAAATAGCTAGGGCTGATGAGGACTACTAGACTGACATTAATAGGCTCACCACACCCAGCAAGTCTTTGCTGGGCAAGCAATTGCCAGCCAGATGGTGAAGGATTGGTGTCCATTGCTCCTTGGAGTGGGCTGACCCTTGATGTTGCTGTGTTGGAGGCTTCCTATTCTTTGTTTTCTCTCTTAGGATTTTACGCCTTTTCATGTCAGCATTTTTCCTCTTCAGTCTTTGAACTGCTGCCTATCCCGATCTCAACAACCTTACCTCTGCAGTTTTACCTTTCTTATCTCGCATAGTTGCAGGCTACGTGCTTTCTCAGCTCTCTCACAACCTAGCAGTCTGCTTAGGAGTATACACCAAGGTTATGCAGCTGTGCTGAATCAGAATCGGCCTTGGATCACAGGCAGCTCAACACAAAGAGAAGAGTGACAAAGGCCACAGAACTCCAAGTATTTGTGCACACTTAATTAGGAACTCTTTAAGTATGAAGCAAACAAAACATTAGGAAAAGTAAAGGGAGGAGGGGAAAAAAACCCCAGTGGATCTCGGCATAAGGGCTGTACTTTCCAGAGTCACCTCCCCTACCAGCCTCAGACAGAGCATTGTTCTATCTCTGGTGTTTACAAGATATGCACTGAGAAAAGTGTTTGATCCTTTGAAGAGCAGTACTCGCCAGGTGCCCTCAGGTGCCAGTCTGTGATCTGCTTCTCCCTTTCAGTGGGGCCACCACACCTCATGTTTTGAGTGACAGTTTTACTCTTCAGTCCTGGCCTAGAGACCAGGTAAGGCAAAGCAGGAATAAGATACAACACGCCCTGGGCATCCTCCCGCTGTTGAGACATGCAGTCTTGGTACACTGACATCACAAAAAAAAGAAGGGCCAAAAATTTATGCTAATTTACCCTCATTGCCAGGAGCCTTTACACAGTGATCAATAGACATATGCATACTCATAAACCCTTCTTATTTATCCAAAACACATACAGAACTCTGTGTTTTGATGTGATAGAGAGTCACAGCAGCAGTACTAGGTCCCCAAGAAGTTCTCTGCCTTGAGGAAATTTGAGAGTCAATAGATTCTTCCGGGAAATGGACACGGCTTTTGGACCATGGATTATCCTGCTGCCACACTGGCACTTTGACCAGGAGCTGTTGAATTCTTCTATACTTTAATGCATAAGAAAATTATGTGTTCTTTCTTAAATTACCATTTACAGCATCATTATTTTAAAAGATAACTTCCTGTTATTAATGTCTTCCATAGAAGAAACTTAATAATAAATAAGGTCTCTTCTATTTTTCTCTTGTGCTAATTGTTTTTTTTTCATTTCTAAATAATCACAGTCCTCTAACTTATCCTCATTAAGACAGATTTTTAATTATAGTTGCATGCAAATACAGTTGCATGCACCCACCACATTATAAATTTGACCTCAGGAACTTAAACTCTTTCATTATTTATGCAAGTAAGCTTTCATTTAGGTTCTAGGAAACTAATTACATTTTTAATTATGAATATCAATATTTTGGTTTTCCATAGGAATATACTGGAATTTCATCCAGTTATAAAATCTGCAAGCTACAATTAACACATGTATTTATTTCCAAAAAGAAAATTGGATGTGTTTCAGATTTTGCACAAGTTATAAAAGCTGACGTTCTGGACTAAGAAATTAGACTGCACTGCATTAATTATTTAGTTCAATAATTTGCATTTCACAAGTAAAAATAGGTTCTTTCACTTTCTTCTCTCTTACCAGCTGTAGGTGTTCTACTCAAATCCAGTGCCTCCCCTGGCTCGCAAACAAAGTAAAATGAAAAACTCAGGAAGTATGTTAATGGAACAGAACTTACCTTGAGTATGTCATAATTTTATAGAGCTGTAAACAACATTGCCATTCTTGCTCTCCTTTTTCTCAAGGTTAAACCCATATGTCGGATTTCTTTGTTCACTCAAAAAGTAGCATTACACATTAGCACCCAAATATGACCCAAAGGGCATTGGTCAAGCTTCAGCTGATACCTTCAGCTTTACCTGTTGATAGAAGTTTGTTTTACATTTTACTGCTTTTCTTCTATATTTACATTATAGAAATAACATGCGAAAGATCACAACTCTGAAACCACGGTGAAGTAAAACATTAATAAGAATAATAAACATGATATCATGAGATGATGCAGTATCTTTAAGGAATCCCAGAAGTGTCTTTTTTTTTGCTCCAAAGTCCTTGTGACTGTGATTCACTTCCAGACAGAAACAGGCAAAAAAAGACAGCTCTCCGCCTTAGGTGACAAGGCCCAGTGAGATACTTAGTTGCCTCACTGCCAAAAGAAGTACCTTTACTTAAAAAGCAGACTCTTAAGATACTGAGTCAGGTGATTCACATCCCCGTTGCTCGTAATTGTGGAAAGCTAGCCATGTTTTCACTATGGTTTCCTGACCATCACAAATTATGATCCTCATAGGACACAATGACTTCAGTCGAAACAGCAGAATTAAGGAAATAGGTATCAAATTAGTGACTCATGAACTGGATTTTAAAAACTCTGTCATGATACCAAGTGTCCATCTGTCACCTGTTTAGACCACAGAGCCCGATCCAAGCCTTCACTGAATATCTGAGAGAGACAGCCCTAAAGACAGCCTGGGAACCCCTCACTTCAAGCTCTACTCTGTCGTGATGGGAGCCAAAATCATGTGGAACCCTAGAACTGCACTGGAACGTTGGGATTGCTAATGTCTTTCAGAAGAAATCTCTTTTGCTCTGCAAAGTTTTCACTGATGAGCAAAGATAACCAAATGTCTTTTCTGGGGGAGGAATATGCCATCCAGACTGATCTTCCTAGTTTTGTTCCAGTTTTGCAATAATACAAAATTCATCATTTTGTGTTGAACTATGCCTGGAGTTTAGCAGATTTTAATTAAATATATTTTGAATTTTACTTTCTCTATATAGATTAATTTGGGTAAAAAACAACTTAAAGGCAACTTGTCAAGCCTGTTTGAGATGTATTATTTTATTGTGTTTCATTCAGTGCAGAAAAGCGAGGCAAGTCTAATTCACTGTGTTGACCAAGGAAAGAGCCAGGGTAATGGCTTTCCTTAGAATTTTGAGTTCAGGAAAATACAACAGTCACTTATGGAAAGTCAGAGTTTGAGACCTAAAGATCTCCCAGTCAGATAATATTTGCATTAATCACTTCACTGACTTTTAATTTTTCTTGTTCTGAAAATACATGCAGGTATAAAAATGTAAATGTGGAGATTCCTGACAAACACCATACTACACAATGCCAATTAAAAAGGAAATTAAATTGTACATGAAGTAGAAGAAAATTCCTTGTGACATTATACTAGAGGGAATGATAAAAGAGCTATAATCACATTATAGAAAGAGATGTAAGTTTTCTATTTTAAATGTGATGAGAATAAGACATTAAAACTTCAGAGATGGATGACACAAAACAGAAAA
Source organism: Melanocharis versteri (assembly GCA_013397845.1). NCBI lineage: Eukaryota > Metazoa > Chordata > Aves > Passeriformes > Melanocharitidae > Melanocharis > Melanocharis versteri. Next base: position 1,434,112 of record VZTG01010313.1, read on the forward strand.
TAAAATTAGGTGTACTCTAATCCAACATAATGTTAAACGCTGTTATTGTAGTATGACTATAGTATTGCATACAAAAACTGAAGAGACCAAAATTTAAGTAAATTATGATTTACGTGATTTACTGATTCATTCTGTGTCCTTGGACAATTTGTTTAAGGACCAGTCTTCAAAAAGGTTGAACATGTAAATGTGAACATGTACTTCTGCTTGCCCATGTGGAGGGTAAATTGTAATAGGAAAATACCCAGTTATTCCCCAGAGTTCAGTGAGAGTTCACTCTAATCAAAAGTGAGTAAAAAGCCAGAATTTGTCATCCTACCTATTCTGCAGAAAAATCCAATCACATGGGCAGACTGTGGTAATGAATACTTACAGTCAGCTTTTATTTGAAGTGTTTCCATTTTACGTGGAACATCATAGAATGTCCCTGATTAGGTACTCCACAGTTCCTCCTTCTATTAAAAATAGCTGAGTATCTTATTATTCTTTTACTAGTTCTTCATGTGATCCAAGTTTTTTTCCTACATATAGAGAGAAAGAAACCGATAGATACCCAGAATAACACCAGTGTGCAGCAGAACTTGGTATCAAAATAGATTATGTTGATGACATCATGCCTGAAGAAAAAAAGTTTGATGATGTGTATTTTCCTGTCTTTTAAAAGTCTAAATATGAAGTATTATATGCATTATATAGGTCTGCAGCTTCAATTGTGGTAGATTATACTTTTTAAAGGGCCTTTAGCTCTACCACAGGACATTGAATGAAAGAAATATCATAAATATATTATTCTACAGGTGGCAAGAAAAGCTGACTATATGCAAACTACTATAAAATTGCTGCAGCCAGTAATACAGAAAAAGTGGGAGAAAGATTTCCTTTCATCAATTTGGAGCTAATGATGTCCATGAGTCACACCAGATGTACTAAGCCATGTCATTCCAATAGTCATAAAGTTGTTGCTGACTCAAATGACAACTGAGAAGGGTTGGTAACCCCCATGGTGTCATTACTTGGAAAGTATCTTTCCCAGTAAGAATTTGGAGTTCACCCTTAGAAACTCTCTAGTTTTGCATTACATATATACATATTTTATTTTTCCATACTGTTAATTTTATGCTTAAATCCTATAGTCTATTTTCTTTAACAAGCTCTACCTCTGGGAGTAAGTTGGCATTAACTGTTAACTCTAAACTCATGAGCATCTTTCACTTGTGTGTCTACTGTCATGATGTGATACAGTCCAGCAGTGCTAATTTGGGGCTGGACAGCTGACAAGGTATATCAGCACCTGGTTTTGATGTACCAGAATATGATTTTGAGCACTGGAGCTGTCCTGGGCTCAGTGGAATTCTGGCTCTCTGATATGGATGCGTATGAACCAATTTTGACCACATAGTTCCTGTGTCAATACATTCTTCTATATAAGCTAATTAGATTTTTTTTTTTTTTTCTGTGAATAAAGTACTGAACTTAGAAACAGCAAATACAGATTAAGGTCCAAAATGTGACAGATGGCATTTGAAAAAAATTAATTGAAAGGTGAAAGGCAAAAGGTTCTTAAAGACCCATTGTTAAACACGACTCAGGGGTAGTCATTAGGGATTCTTCCTCTTTGCCCAAATACAAATCAGATATTAGGAAGGAAGCTTAGTGGCAGCAGAAGTAGGAAACATAAACAAAGTAACGAATTTACAAGTTTACATTTGATGTGAAGAGCAATAGGTTCCACTGAAGGCTTACTGTAATATATGAGCATGCACAGTTCCTCCCAGCCTCTGCTGAGGCAAGTGTGGTGGGTTTGGATTAGTGAGTAGAAAGTCATTTGTTGCACTCATTAATACAGTTGTGATATTTTGATGGGGCTGATGGGTAGAATTTACATCAAAGCTGGGAACATCTCAACCTTTTTACAGAGATGCATAAAAATTGATGGCATTTTATATGTGGCACCATCTGCTTTTTATAGGTTTAGTCTTTTCTGGATGTTTTTGTTTTAATTTATTCTCCATAGGGAATTAATTTCTTTAATGTTGAGCTTGTTAATAGGAAGAAAAAAATATCGCTGTATATATAATAAAAATAAATTGTACATTCAATTGTATAATATAGTTGTTTGAGTGGATTTTGTTTCTGTTGAGAAAGTAAATAAAAATCTGAAATAGCCTGATTTCAGAAGCACCTAACACCCAAATGCCACTGTCTACTGAGGAAATTTTGGGCAGCTCCAAGGATCATTTCCTTCCTTGTTACCCTGTGGGGAGATTATTGTCCTTATTGACAAGATTACTGTCCTTATTGACATCATTCACCTTCTCTTCCAGCTCAGAGTACACTTCCAACCTCACAATCAATTTCTCTCTCATATTTCTGCCCAGAGCAGCAGGCATTATTGCCTGACAGGAACACTGTAATCAAACGACACCAATGTCCTCCAAACCTTGAACCTGTGCCCAGGCTGTGAGTCTGGTGCCTCCACTAATTAACTATTCTAAATTTAGCTGTCAACTTTAATTAGGAAATCCATTGTCTCCAAATATGTGACCTGATAAAAGGAGACAGGAGAAACATCTAGGATCAGGACCGCGTGAAGCATCAGCTAAGGGGTTTTCATGAGCTTCAGCCTCATATCAGTGAAAATTAAGGATGCGCAGTCCCAGGTGGGATGGGGTGCAGCAGTGCCTTCCCACTTTTACAGTGCTTAAATCCTGACTTCTATCAAGTCCCTTTCTATTATCTCACCATGTGATCCTGCAGGAGGGAAAATGGAGAGGAAGAATGTGTGCAGTTATGTCTGCATTTTCTGCTAACCACTCAGAGAAGCCGGCTGCCCGAGATGTGTACTCACACTGGGGTCTAGGAGAACCACTACACTCATTAAACCTAAACTAATGGGCACCATAGCACGGGCAGCATGTACTCCATAGTGGGATGCAAACAATGCCCAAGATCCTAAGTCCCTGTGTTGTCTCCCGCCCCAGCTGCACTGATGCCTTTTCCTGGTCTTAGGAAATGAAAGCCAGACACGGTTAAAGGGATAGGGGGTTTTACCTCAATATCTTTAATAGGATCCTATCGATGCATCACCTCGCCAAGGTGGAACACATCGCAATGCACCCCCACAGTAAATCATGTATACAGTTTATAGACCTTACACATCAGCATATCTAACAAGGGTACCCAATAATGGGGCTTGGGTGGGCTAATCTCTAGTTTACAGAATATGTTCTACTAGGGGACCTTGGCCCCCCATATAGTATAATGTTTAGTCTCCTGGCTATGCAGTTTCTGGGGTGTTTGGTCTCCTGGCCCTAAAGAACATTAGAACGATGCTAAGTTAGCAGACTTAAAGAATTACAAGTATGCATGCTAACACTTGTGGATACATAGAACTGTGTAAAAAATATATATAAGAGAAAAAGCAAAAATCATCTTGGCATCAGCACCACCATCAGCTCTTGAACAAGCCAACAGAAGGGTAGCTCAGGCTGAGCTGTTATCAGATGCTGCTCTCTGTTGTGCTCTAGAACAATGTACCTTTACTACATTAATTCAAAAAGGGTGGTAACATTATGTACTAATCTTGAAGACAGAATTTTCAATATAAATATATTTATATTATATGTATGTTCAATATAAATGTAATTTTAAATGTAATGCAGTGAAATTCTGTATGTGGTCGCTGGTGGGGAGACATGCTGAAATAATAATGCTGCAACACAACAGGTACACCTAAAATTATAAGACATATGAGGTAATTCTGCAGTGTCTTAATATTAAAAAATGATTGATTGTGAAGATCTAACCCACACTGAGACATTTCTCAACTGATTAAGTGCTCATTTATCTAAATGTGGGCTTTCTAGGTAGAATCATTAGATGTTTTCTATACAGTAGGAAGAAAAAAAATCCTGCCAAATTCTGTTTCTCAACTGTGTAAAATAAATTTTCCATGGAGCTCTGCCATAGTTAGGCTGATACTACTACTTGACACATAATCTTAAATAAGTTTGGAAGAATAAATGGAAGTCACTGAGGAACTTAAGTCTACAAATAGTGAAATAATATAAAATTAATTTTAACTTAAGTCTAAAATAGTATATATACAGAGAAATTAATTGGTTTTGATATGTCAGTAGGCATCAGGGTAAAATGTGATCTTTCCCCTTGCAGAGGAAGCTCTAAGTGAGAGCTCATTGCAAATGATCTCTAACACACATATGAGACGGATGCAGATGTAACCAGCTCACAGCCTAAGCAGCCATTATGCTCGCAAACAAGCTTTGTTGAGGCAACCTCTCTCTGAACTCCATCCCCGCCTTTTCCTCTCACTGCTGCTCCTTTCATTCACTTCTGTTGCATCCCAGTTATCAAGGACTTCAGCAGCAGAGGCCAGTAATGCTTGAACACATTTTACACTCCCATAACATGCTCCTCTTGTCCTGCTCTTATTATAGAGTGGCTTACAAATGTTTGAGACAAAGTAGCACGGTAGAAAGTAATTCATGTTTTTACCGGTTCAGCGTGTGAGGTCAGCTGTCTGGTACGATCTTCCTCAAATTACTTTGCATTTACCATGTGGTAAGAATTTGCTGGTAGTCAGTAGTTTTCATCAGCTACTTCCCATTAATTGCCCATAAATATGTCCTTACCTGGGGTAACTGCACGGTCCTTTGAACTGACCCCTACACTCATATCTACTTGTATATGAAACAGAGAGGTTTTAGTATATTTTCCTAACTGCCACAGAATAGATTCAAGCTGTGCTGGATTCTAATAAATGCAATGGATTTTTTCATGGATATTCATTTATCTTCATCAATACACTCACGAAATGGATTCCCACAGAAATTATTCTTCCCAGTGTATTTACAAAGGCTCTTCTCTATTCTTCATCTCTTTATGATGCCTGTAGCAATTAGATATTCTTTCTCAAGGGAAAAAAAAAAGTGCAGCTGATTTTCTCACATTTTTGCAGGGAATTTCCTTCCTTGCTTACCACCAAAGTCATTTCACTCAAGTACACCAGAAACAGAGTTGTCATTACTTGAGTTCAGGGGTGAAAAGAACAATTAAACTGTAATTGTATGCTCACCTTGTTGCTGAGAGTGATTCTTCTTATCTGGGACAATGGCTATTAAGAAAACAGTTCTTAGTGTTCAGTCACCGGGAGTTTTCACTTGGTGGCAATAAGAGTGAAAGGAAAAAATAATAAGACAGCAACTGATGCAACAGCTTTGCAACTTCCCCCTCATCTAGAATTTACACAAGTGTTCCTGTAATTTATCTTCATTACTCTAACCTACTTGCAACACGCTTCATATATTTTGACTTTTAGTCCACATGACACTTTTTTATGATGTGTTTATCAAGCTTGCATTGAGGTTTAACAGCTCAACATTAACACAAAAATCTAAAATGTATATTGTGTACAAGGACAAGAGAAAGGGAACTACTGAAAGTGACTGCGTGTGTGCCTGCATGTAGGTACTACTTACTGCAGAAAGAGCTGCAACATAGGAGAAAAACAACCAAGCTGATATGATATTTGTGGTGGATTTTTTTCACACAAGGATATTAACTGAATTTTATTGTTTCATTGAAGGGTACTTTAACATCCAAAATTATATTTAACTTCTAGAATGAGACCTGAATGTGATACACATTTTATTTTTAGTCTCTGCAGACCAAACATCAATCACTCCATGTCTGAGAGAAGATGAAAGAGCAAACGATAGAGCAGAAGGATTCTGAGGCTAAAACCTCTCAGATGTTTGTGAGTATCAAAGTCTGTAAATATTGATGATTCTTGGCAATAAAAAACATTCCTATCAATTTAGCTCCTGGGAGCAGGGAAATTAAGCCAGATTTCACAAGCCTTTCAGCATTAATTGAATAATGAGATCAATTAGCAATTACACTAAATTATTAAGTGAGCCTTATACATACCACCACATTATCTCATATATTCCTCCTCCTAGGCAACAATGCTTGCCAGGGTAATCAAGCTCACAGTACTAGCAGAGACAGAATGACTATTCTTAACATGTAAGAAACCACAGAAATTGGATTTAAAGGGCAGGAAATTCATGAAACTCAAATGAGTTTCTTCCAGTAAAAGCTCTTGATTTGCCTTACAAATCCTAAGCTACTAGAAGAACAGTGAAAGCTTTGCTGTGCTCTCTGCATGACTGGCTGTAGTAGTCCAAATAATAGCAGCTTTACTCATTCGAAGTCCATGTTAGCAAGACTGGTGCTTTTGTCTGGATATGTTTTATGGATACAGATTTGGAATTTGGATTTATGTGCTGCCCTGAGACACGTATGTCGTTCAAAGGATGTTGTTTCCCCCCTCAGTTTCATAAGTGCACCTCACTGAGACCAGTGGGAGGTGCAGGGCTGCCAGCGCTGTGGTGCTCTCACTTTGGCTGGAGGCTTTCCGGTCTCTCCACAAGGAAAATGGTCCAATCTGTGTTGCATGCCTGTCTATTTTTTCTTCCTGTGAAGGACAATCAAACAGAATTTTTTTCACACAGAAATACCCCTTCTCTCTCTGCCTGGCATGGACCAAACTCCCCCTGCAGTCTTTCCTTTTCCTCAGGCAATGAGTTCTTCTGCCCTGTGCAGAGGGGTTGCAGCTTTTATACTTTCCTTTTCCTGGCAATGGGGAAAGGAGAAAATGAGAAGAGAATATTTTGCTTGCTTGGACTCAGGAATCCAGTTGGTAGCACACTGAGGAAATGAAAAAGAGCTGAAGTCCATGCATAAAGAAGGGAAAATAGCTAAGGCAGATGGAAATAGCACTTGCAAAATCTTTGTGGTGATTTTGGATCACAACATCCTAATTCATGCTGAAATGTGGGAGATTTTAAATAGTGAGGGAGACTTCAAGGGGTACAGGACAATGAACATGTTATAGAGGGGCAAGAGGCCCTGGAGGGAAGCTGAGGTTAAATCACAGCAAGGAATTTGTAGGCACACACAGAAGTTTTAGCCTGTTCAGCAGATGCGTTACTAAGGTCTTGTCTAGGAAGGAGTTTGGCCCCAGCTGTAGCTTGTAACCAAAATACATTCTCCTGTGCAAACAGTGTTCTGTGCAGTTTGTTCTCTAAGTTGCACCAGGTTACTGTGAAATCAGAGCCAATTTCCAACCAGGGAAAGGATCACATTTGTGCAAATTACAAAGCATATGCTTTTGTCCAAAGACCTTGCTAGATGGGCAATCATGACAAAGTGCTGAGAGCAGAATTAGCCCTCAAGAACAGAATTAGTCAAATGCCTCAGTAAATAAATCTTCTGGACTGCTACAGTTGTAGACAATATAGCAAGAGCTCTTTGAATTTACATTAATACTACACTAATTCTTTGAACTAGTCAAATTTAATTGCATATTGTTCTTTATCATGCAAAGAACTGTGTTTTCCTAATATGTACTGGGGGAGAGAGAGAGAAAATTAGTTCAGAACTTTCAATAAAGTGTAAAAGATGAGAATCAATGACATCTCAGAAATTATTTCAGTGCATGCAGATGAGGCTGGGAACTTAATGTGTTCCATAACCATCAACCAAAATAAGCCATTAGAAGTGCAAGCCATGTTACGTGCCCCAAGAATCTGTAAGAAATCTATTGACAGAAAAATATTCTCACTGAAGTTCTTGTTATTGATTTCCATGTTTCATTAAATGCATTAAAATTCTACTGCCAGGGAGTGCCTCACTATTGCTGTAATGGGCACTCCACAAATTGTGATAGAAAAGCACAGGTTTGGAGCAAGTCCACATCTGCACTTGTGTAACACATTGACCCCAGCCAGGTCCCTCATTTGCACAGAACGAAAGCTGGCAGCAATGGAATAGCACAAAGCTTGTAGTAGCAGCATACTGAATACATACATTCAGCCTACAGATGTAGCAGCCTGCAGCTCTGCTTTTTAATTTTTATCTCCAACATGTGATGGGCAAAAAGAATTTTTCATTTATGTCTTCATTAAAGAGGAAATGTACTGGAATTATGACCTCTTTTGATTCAATTCACTAACAGTATTGATTTTCTAATGGAATCTGAAGTGAGTCTGTTGATTGACATCAACGGGGAACAAAAGTTGTCACAGTGCTGAAGAAGGAAGCAAAGAAAATTGTAACCTTATTCTGAAATAGGTATTGATATATTACAGCAGAGGTAGGAGCTCTGAGGTATATTCAGATTTCTCAAGAAATTGCCATACCTTTTTTTTTCTTTTTTTCTTTTTTCTTTTTTCTTTTTCTTTTTTTTT
>VZTG01010313.1:1442396-1507329 GCA_013397845.1 Melanocharis versteri
TTTTTTTTTTTTTTTTTTTTTTATTTATGAATCAGCCTTCCTTACTTGGTGCTAGCAGCAGAGCTCCAATTGTTTAGAAGATGCTCTGCAGAATAAATTTTCCTACATTTTCTTAGCTGGAAATGTAAGTATTTAAGTTTTTTAGGCAATAAATAAATTAATTTATGTGATAATGATCATAATAAGTAAAATTTACTAATTTTTGTACATCACAGAAAGAAGGGATTTTGTAAAAATATAATCTTACAATCAAGTTTTCTGTTCTTTTAATTAATTGTAGATATTAAAACTGGCTTGAATGGAAATCTTCCATCATTTTTCACAGCAATTCACAAAAAAAGGAAGTTTTGTTATTCTTTCTGTTTCCATTTCCTGGTAAAAATTGCTGAATTCAAAAATATCACATTTACAAAACCATTTTCATTAAAAATAAAAAGAAAGAAAGAAATACAAGAACTTATCTGCCAAATAAAGAGAATTTTAAAATCAAAATAAATTTGTTTATCCTCCAAACTTTAAAGAATCTGCTAAAAAGCAATAAATTGAGAACCACCACTCAAATATCCATCAGAAAGTAATTTTAGGAGAAAATAACTGGTCTAATGAGGTTTTTTCAGTGAAAATTGTTTCAGTGGTAACATTGTGCTATCACTGATCAGTGCAGCATCACTGAGCGAGCTGCAGACCTGGGACTGTGCGTAGGAAGGGGAATTATATACACAGAGGACCTGCACACTGAGCAGGCAGACACAGTACGGGTTGGCTTTAGCTTCTCAATACAACTTTCAGGACTTCCCTTTTAGGCAACAGCAAGCCACTTGAATTAAAATACATATTGCAAATGTTCACTATGGCCTGTTCCCTCCCTGAAGGTCTCTGCCCTGCTCACAGAAGCTTTCAGGACCCATCCTCTCAGGAGAGCTGGTCTGGAAATCTGAGGAGCTGTATGTGCTGCATGTGTATTTGTGTAGAGCACGTATAGTTGCAATCACAGGCATCCATCAGCAGCGAGTTTCAGTGCTTTGATTTAAAGAATTTGCGCTGAAAAGGGACACAATGAAATTACTGTATGACAGAAAGGAGACAAAGGGAAAGTGTTAAGAGTAGGAATTATCTTTCCTAACTTTCATGATTTATAAGTTAGTCTAAGCTATTTGTGCAACATTTACATCTTAGTCTAAGCTATTCATTTAGCCTCCCTCTACAGTTAATAAAGAGATGGAGACATCTCCACAGGATATTCATCCTCTCTCTTTTCCTCTCAAGTGACTCAAGGTGGGATGAGTCATGTGGATGTGCACTGCATGAAGGTATGCTGCAGAAGCATGGCTAGATCCCTGAGGAGAACACAGCAGAAGTCTCCTACTACGCAGATCAAACTTTTTTCCCAGGCTTACTGTTTACTTACAGAACCATGAATTTGTCTATGTTCTCTCCTCTGTGTAACCAAAAAGCCCTCGAGCAGCAATGTGTGGGTGTGCTACCTCCACCTACCTCAGTCTCTTTGCACACTGAAGGAACATAATTGGGTCATCAAAATCTCTGATTCTGGCCACCAACCCATCAATTTTTTGCAATGTCTTGAAAACAGCATGGCAATTTTTAAAGGGCTCTGAGACAAAGCAAGCTTCTATGCACTTGATTGCCTCAGGGAATAGTTCAAACTATGTTTTATTTAGAGGCAAAACTAGTCTAAGGCATTTTCACTTTCACCAAGTCTGGCTAACTTGTGCAGATTCTTCTGCCTCCTTTAGATGATGATGCTGTTGTTTGTGCTACATCAGTGAGAAAATAGGGGTATTTTCTATATTTCAGTGAACATGGATACAGTCCTGCACTCAGGTGGTTGCACTGGCATAATAGAGCGGCTTGGGAGAAGTGCTCAGAAATCAGGGAACTAAAGGAGGAAATGTTTCCATTGGCTTTGCTGCTGGTGAAAGACTAAGGTTATCATATCTACTGATATGCACTGACAATCCTTTATGACCTGTTAACCAGCACTGTAGGCCTTTCTAGGTGGGAAGGGATCTTTTCTTTATGGTGCCATCAGTCAGCTCTGATTACGCTTACTCAGTGGTTCCTAGAGATGGTACGTCTAGTTGTAGGGTGCCTAAAGACACAGAGTACACACATTCACCTTAGTGAAAGTGATGAAGTCACCTTCTCCCACTAAAAATGAGTTAAATTTTTTTCAAAAGATAGCTTTAACACAGAAATTTGTGGTGGGCAAGTATCTTTTATCCAAATATATCTCATTTCATGCCATATGAGATATCATCCATCTTTATGCAACCAGCTGACATAAACACCGTGATGTGTTATGGTTAATTTGACAGAAATACAATCAGAGGCTCGCACTTGATCTGAATCCAGTCTTTCTTGCCAGAAGGCCTGAGAGCACTAATAAACGCAGGACTTCAGAGCTGCTGTTTGACCTCCGAGTGCTTTCAGAGGAATGAAAAATGAACTCCCAATTGACTCTGCACAGAACAAAATTATCCAGCCTGGCCTGACCCCCTCCACCAGGCCAGCTGCAGCCAAACTCACTTCGCTAGAAACCTCTGTATTAGCTAGCAGTAGACTCATTAATTTTTCTGAATGATCAGCTGGATAACAGCCACAGCAGAAACAAAAATTAGCCTGACTTTTATATAGTGAAATATCTCTGCGAGGTTACAAGTTGTTGTTTTTTAACAGCTATAAACCTCTATTATTTAACCTTTAAGGTTTCTGGTAATGCTTCTCCTCCTGCAGCAAACCCTTAAACTAGTTCTCCCCAGCAAGCTGCAGGGACCATTTTGGAAGCTGAGCTATTTCTTAAAGGGGAGAAATATAGGTAAGGAGAGAACTTCCATCATAACACCCGTCCGTGCTTCTTTAGTGCCTGGTATCCAAAATTCCCATTAGACTGGCAGTGCACAATATATTCTGGCTGCTCTCCCTTTTGTCCTTGACGTGTCTCTTATATGTTGTGGGCCAGAGGGACTGATAAAGAGATAGCAACATAACTTTTAGGCCAGCTGCAGATTTCTCCATCCTAGGGCAATCCCCTGCTGCACATTAAAGGCTACTTCAAGGTCCCTTTGTGTTCCTCAGGTGGGTGGGCTTCAGCACAGGCTTGAATCTGACCCTCACGGACCATTGCATTATTTGAGTTCTGTGATTTGCGTCGGGTTTAACGGCTGTTTTTTGGCTAAAATCCTGCCTGCAGTTTGAAAGATCAGTTTGAATTTTGCCTTCATCTCCCTGTTTGATCATGACTGTGTCCGAAGTCTAATTCAACAAATCTTATTTGCCCTCTTTCTCTGACACTTGTTTAACTCCAGTGGTTTAACTCTGAAGCTTAGACCACAGTGTTCTAACTAAGGAGGGAAAGAAGAGGATGAAATGACTGTGGTAGGTTGTATGTGAGGAGATTATATAACAAATTAACTCTGAAACATTTTAGGTGTTGTTGCTGCATCTGGTAAGGTTGACTCACATTAGCAGGCAGCACCTAGGGGATCTGTTCTTTTAATTGTAAATAGCATGACACTTTATAAAAATCACTCCGTAAATCTCTTTATTTGCAATAATTAATGGCTCTCTCCTATCTCTCTTATCTGATGTGCTGTCTGCAATACACACAAGGAAAATATAAAAGTCTTTTATCTGTCAGCAAAAGGAATGTGTATCCTTGCAGCACAGTGCAATCAAAAGAGTAAATAAAATTTTCATGTGGTAGAGGAAATTCTACTGTTTTCATATGTTTTCAATTATGTTATAATTTTTCTTTTTAACAATGATTGTAGTATATTGCATCAGAAATGTACCTGCTGCTTCCTAAAGCAGCTGGACCCACTTGATAGATTATGAACTTTCCAGCTGAAGGAGCTAATCCTGAAAAAACATTTTTGCACAGCATTTTTTATAGAGTAAGACACTAAACTACTTACTAGAGTGAGGCATTTCCAGAAGAAGTTCTAAGAGATAGACTGGTAAAAACAGAGATGTAGAGCTTATGAGGGCCTTGAATATACTAAAAAAAAAAACAAAACAAAACAAAACAAAAAAGAACCAAAACCAATGTAAGAACAGTCCTTGATCTTGATCTTGACATTGAGGGCTTGCATGTGGGAACAGCTGAAAGAAGCTATCACTATAATGCTTGCAGTAAATGTGAAAAGTCCCAAAAAAAACTAAAGGGGTTGAAAATATAAAAGAGGGAAAACAGATTCCCCTAAAGACAAATATAGAATGTGCTGTGTTTTCACAGCCAAAATTTAAATATCTCTTCCTTCATTCTTCCTGCAGCCTTTATAGGTACCGTTAATTAAGGAATGTTTAAATTTAGGTCATTTGGATACTGAAGTACTCAAAATTTTCCACAAATCATGTACTTTATCATCATCTGCACCTTTTTGTGGACACAGCTCAAGCTACAACCAGGCTGATTAGGTAACTACCATCACAGGGGAAAAAATTGTTTTGTTTTTAAATGGAAAACAAGGCCTTATAAAATTGAGAGTAAGATTCAAGCATCACTCAGAATGAAACTCTGAAAAGAGATACCAGAAGACAATAGAATTAAAAGCCCCTGCCTCTGGCACAACCAGGCCAGCTCACTTAATTTTCTATGCCTTTCTTCATTTTTAAGTGAGTTTCTGTAAGAATGGTTAAAATTATTACAATCAATTAAATATAGAGGCAGAAGAGGGATTGTTAGCCCCATCAGTTGTATTATTAATATTTCATAGGTTGTTCTTGAAGAACTAATGGCCAGCTAGCAACTCTGGTTTTTCTAAAACGTCCATACGGTGAATTTTTCTTATTTGGAACATACCCTGTTACAACATCCTAGAAGATGCTGTCATGTGCTCGTACTGAACAACCTTGAATGTCTGAAATATAAATAAAGATTTGCGCTTCATCACTTCTACAGTCTGACAGAAGAGGCTTTGTTTACTTAAACATAAGGGTGGGAGAAAGAAATCCAACTCCAAAGAGCAAAAGAATGAAAGAACTTGTAAGCTACTCTAGCCATAAGTGATGAAGGGCTGTAAGAAAACACAGCATTATCAAAGGTAAATGCTTAGGGAATAAAATAATTACAAAAAGTAAAGTTTGAGGAGTTTTAGTTCCAGAAAATTGAGAAGAGTAAACCATCATGTCAGGGGAGGGAGCAAGGGAATATATTACAGCTGTTCATTTGCCAATGCCACAGAACAACTGAAAAAGGAATGCACCACAAAGTCTAAAACTGCTTTTGGTCACTTTTATGAGTTTGTGGTGGTTTTTTCCTGTTTTGTTGGGTTTTGTGGTGGTTTTGGGGGGGAGTCTTGAGGGGACAGACTTCTAGGACTATATAACCAGTCTTAACTTTTTGTCTTTGGTCAAGAAAATTTGGTTAACTTCTTACCCATAAGCTTTTCTGCTCTTTGACTGAGCACAATAATATATATAAAATATAACATGTATAATATATAATAGATAGTATAAAGTATAAGGTATAAAGTAAAAAAATACTATATATTATATTGTATTGCATTATGTTGTATTATGTTATGTTATATTATATATTTTATATATTATGTATGTTGGTTTTCACAAAACTAAAGTTCATAAGACAGCACAGTGCACAAGCCACCCTTTGCAGACCCTGGCAGCTGGGATGACTATCGGTGTCTTCAGGAGCAGTGTATCTCCCACCTGGCTGAAAGAGGCACTGTAAAGGTTTGCACTGCCAGTTCTGAATTACAAAGAGAAGCTTTTTCTTGTTGGTCTAAACCACCGCCCTTCTGGGAAACCTAAGGCCTTGAAGGAGAGCTCCCTGGAAGGGACTGAGGGTCCATCTGTCCTGTCTGTGACAGAGGCCAGGAGTGACCGGCACTGTAAGAGCAGAAGTGCTCTCAGGTTCCAGTGACCTGTAGGGGACTTCTAAATCAGATGTGCTTTCTTGTATCTTAACAGCTGTTGAAGGAAGTCTCTTCTATACATTTGTCAAGTCCACTCTGTGCTGCCACATTGCAGGGCAGGGGGATACACAGCTTAAAGAGAAGCAGCGTGAAAAAAATGCCTCCTGTTGATTATTTTGAACATACCATCTCTCAATTTCATTCGATTCTGACTTTTTTTTTCAGGTAACAAGAAACAATGAACAGCTGCTACAGTACAGCTGCTCCTTCTTCACTTACCCTTGTAATCTGTATTGTTGTGGATTCCCATCACAGCTACCTGATTAGTTTCATTGCTCAAAAAGAAATGCTCCAAACCTTTGACCTTCTTTCTCCTCTCTGAACTTTTTGTAGTACCACTGAGCCCTGTTTGAGATTAAGATGACCAGTTCTAAACTACATTTTAAGATGTATCCACAATATGGATTAATGACTTAAGAATTTTTTTCCTGCTTTGTTTTCTATTTTTTTCCCAGTAATTGCTACAATACACAGTAGGTTTTTTTATCCACCATCGAGAATTGTACTGATGAAAGTACAGTTGAAAAGACCTATTATTATAACCACAAGTTCTCTTTCCTTGGAAATAGGTAGTTTAGGATCCATTGTCTTGGACTGTGTTTCCTCTTGTGCATTACTTCATATTTATTATATAGAATGTAATCTGTCATCCTATTGCCTGCTTAGTACCATGACATTTTCCCTCAGCTCTTTGCAATCAGTTCTCATTTTTATTACCCTGAATAATCTCACATCACCATTAGTCTCCTTATTCTCCATCCTTTCCCATTTCTGTATACTCTGAGTAAAACAGACACTGCAAAGATCCCAGTGATCGATGGCTTTCCTCCATTGTAAAGCCCAAACATTCATTCCTTCTCTTTGTTTCTTACCTTTTAGCCTGTTGTTAATCTATAATATGACTTACTTCTCTCCCACAGGCAGCTTAATTTCTTTAAGAGCTCATGATGTCCACTGCCCCCAGATTTATCACAAAATAAAGGAGGATGATGCTTATCTACTTTATAAATTGCCTTCACATCTACAGTTGAGAAATGCTAGGTATTAATATTAGCTAGGAAATCTGTATTGCTTTGCCTTAGATAAAAGATACTATGAGAAATGGAACTGAAGGAGCAGGAATTTGAGAAATGCATGGTATCATGAGAAGAGGGCTGGCTGTTATACAAAAATCAGAGTTGTACCCATTATAGCCCAAGGCTTTTGAGTTTTAGCAGAGTTATTGCTTGACTAATTTCTCCATATGTAAAACGGGCTTCCAACTGTGATTGTGTCAGGGTTAAATAGATGTGGGTCTGATTGCTTATCAAAAAGGTGCCAAAGAAAGATGAGTCTGCTAGGCTGTGAGTACAGGTCCTGACAGATTTGTGTATTAAGTCCCCAGAATCTTCAGTGGTTCAGTCATCTGACATTTCGCTGAGGGATTTGATGTCTTTTGCTTTTTTATTTTGCTAGGAAGTAACCCTCTAACAGCCTGGAGATAGAACAGGCGAAAAAAAAGAAAGAAAAAGAAGGAGTAGTGCATATTCTCATATGAATTTATCTCCACTTTATTTCCAAATAAATTTGAGCATTGCCTCCTCAGAATTTTCCTATCTCGTTCTGTTTTTAATAAATGCTTACATGTTTAGCTATGTAGTGTATCACCATAACACAAATGAAAAGTGGGTTAAAATGTCAGTATAAGAATTTTCGCCTAACCCCATAATTAAGGTTTTGCCTTGACCAAAATTAGGATCCATACCTACGCCTGCTCTTCATGTCAGCTGGAAGCACTCCACTGATTCTAAGAGGACTTTTTCCTGGACCTTAAAGAGCAGAAATACTTTTTATGATTTGTATCTGAAATGTTACACAAACGACAGAGTGCGAGATGGAGTGAAAATGTAAACAAAAGACAATCTGACTGCAGCAGCTTGCAGGACTGAAATGAGATGTAAGTAATAACTCAGTAGTGTATGGGAGATTTGGGAAAATCTAATTTTGCCGTTATTTTAATTATCTTTTATTATATTAGCTATACTCAAGGAAATTGGTAAAATTGTGAATACTCTTTGGATAATGCCCTTGTGAAGAAAATCAAAATATGCATTATGAATGAGCAAAAGAGTTTTAATACCTTGCTTTGGAATCTAAACCATTCAAATTACTTCTGCAGCTTTTGAAGCTCACGTGGTTTGGTTCCTTCCGCTGTTATGCACAGCTAAGGGCAGGGACACATCATTCCTGTCCCACTGGCAATCTGCAACCCCTCTCAAAATCTCCTGTCTTCTGCTTTTTTGCCATTGTCTCAGCAAACAAGGGTTATAAATACAACTGGCCTGGGTCATGTATCAGGTCAAAAATGAAACCTCTGAGTGCAAAGAAATAAAAAACTCTAAACAGTGTTTGAAACAAAACTCAAAAGACCTCCAGAAGTAGAGTGGTTGAGAACAAAATTGATGTTCAAAGCCATAAGGTAACAGAGCCAACCCGTGTAGTTCCTGGCTGCTGTAATAAATCTCCCTCCGAAGCACATGGACAGCGGAGCCAAGCACAGAGGCAGGTGTCAACATCCCAGTCCAGCTCGGATGCTGTTTACATTCCCTTGCAGTTTAGAAGAGATTTGTCATTAATACATAATGTCAACCTTTGTAAATATGTAGAGGTACCATCATCCTTTCTGCTCCTGACTGCATGTTTGTCATTCACAGTCACCACACGGGTCTCCATAGATCCTTTCTTGGTCTACATTGTTGAGGAATAGAGATCATAATAGTGATTTAAACCAGTTCTGGTTTCTTATTCTACTTATTATATTTTACTTGGTTTATTTGTAAATACAAATGTTTACGGCTGTATAAAATGTGTCTAAAATCCAAGCAGGTTTTGCATCTTCTAAACACTGCTTTAAAAATACATTTTTTCAGGTTGAATCCTGACAAAGAGTATCTGGGGTAAAAAATATCATAAGGTGGTTACATTTATTTGAATACCACCCAACTGCCCAGATTAGTTCCTCTTGTCTGGAAGGAGATGTAATTAAGCACAGTGGATTGAATGTTAAATTCAATAAAATGCCTCAGTAAGTTAATGAAAAATCATTTTTATCAAGGAGGACAGAAGTCTGTAGATTCAAAATACATACATTCCTTCCCATAAACTTAAGCTATGAAAATCCTCTCTTCAATTATTGAAAAAGATTGAAAACAGATAAGCTGGTTAAAAAAAACTCAGAAACCATGTGAAAACGTTATATGTTTTCCTAATCTATATAACAGATTTGTCCATGTGATAATTTTTTTTTATCATTGGCAATTTCTTTGTAAGTAACTAGTATGCATGGAAAGCTATTTCTATGGATAAGTCACAGAAAAGGTCTAAAACAAGACCAGATCATTCATTGGATCTTCATATTTCTTCAATGAGAAAAAAGAAACTACAATAACAGCTTTGCAAGTGGTTACAATTCTGAGGTAGAAATTTGTGCATCCAGATTACCATAAAGCATGTATCATAGAGACCTCATTAGGTGATTATGCAAATATGCATTAATTACACAATTACAAGCATCTATGGTGATGAAATATGATTAATTACATGATTTGGTTTACTTGCTGAATGTAATGCCATTAGCTACTAGAGGTCCATAGATGTTTTTCTTTTTTTGATTCACTGACATTTTAATATTATGGGGGAATTATAAATTAGTGTAACAACAGATGATAAAAGCAGATGGAATAAACTTAACTGAAGCCAATATGATTTACACAGCTCTAAACTGAACAGTTTGTGTATTTATCCAGTTATAAATGTTTTGCACCATGATGAAGAGTTCTGTTTGGAATGAAAGTTTAAAAAAACAGTGACATATCTGAAAAAGACCCTCTAAGCATGTGTCTTAAAATGTTGAGGTGTACTGACCCAAAGCTAACCAGTGGAAGGCAATTTAGGGCTGCCAAAGACACAGCTGTACTGGCCCACTTGAGAAGTAAGGGACAGGCATTGCTGGCTGGAGACCTGGAGAGTACAATCTAGTTTACTTGCCCTAAATGTCCAATACAGTAGTCCCTACCAGAGGCCCAAATATATCCTACCTGCTGCAAACAACATTCTGGGGACAGATCAATGGCTTTCTGGGGGAGTTTATCTCTTTCTGTTGGTTACAGGAGGAGCCTTGATGTCTAACTCAAAGGCAGTGCACTCTGCAGAGGAGTTTAATAAAGATGAATCCTTCCTGTGTATGTAATGCAGGACTAGGCCTCATGCTTTCAGGAGCACTGGGTAGATATGATAGCCGAGACAAGTAAAAAGGAATGGCTTGTTCTCTTCACTACAATAACTCTGATGCATTTAGGGTGTAGGTCCCAAGCTGTGACACAGCTGCTTTGCAATACCTTGCTAGGTCAGTCTGCCCTGAGTGCTGGGACTAATTGCTACCTGTCTAGAACATCTGAGGTTTTCCATAGCCACTTCCCAACTCCTTGGGCCCAGTGTATATCTTGTGTTAAATCCTTCACCATCATTTCCATAAAAAATCACAGAGTGGTTGAATTTGGAAGGGAGCTCTGGGCATCATCTGGTCCAATCCCCTCAGCTCAAGCAGGGCCACTTACAGCCATTTGCCCAGGGCTGTATCCAGATGGCTCTTGAATATCTGTGAGGCTGGAGAGTCCACAACCTCCCTGGGTAACCTGTGCCAGTGCTCAGCCAGCCCCCAGTGAAGAAGTGCTTCCTGATGTTCAGAGGGAAGCTTCTGCGTTTCTGTTTATGTCTCTGGTCCTGGCGCCGAGAACTGAAAAGAGCCCCTCTCCATCCTTTTTGCCTGCTTCAGGTGTTTCCTTGAGCCTTCTCTTCTCCAGGCTAAGCAGTTCCAGGTCTCAGCCTTTCCTCATAGGAGAGATGCTCCACCAGTCCCTTCACCATCTCTTTGTCCCTTTGTTGGACTCTCTCCTGCATGTCCACGTCTCTCTTGTGCTGAGCCCAGAGCTGGACAGGGCAGCTACGGCCTCACAGTGCTGAGTGGAAAGGAATGAACAACTCCCTTGACCCGCTGGCAATGCTTTGCCTAATGCAGCCTGGGACACCGCTCATCTTCTGCTGCGAGGGCACGCTGCTGCCTTGGCTTCAGCCTGGTTTCCACCAAGCCCTCCTGGTGCTCTCATACCAAGCTGCTTTCCAGCTCTGTGCCCCCAGTACACATTGGTGCCTGGGTTTTTTCCCCCCCAGGTGCAGGACTTTGCTTGTAGAGGTCCCTCTGGATAGAAGCACAACCTTCTGGTGAATTAGCCACTCCTCCCACACAGTCTCTATACAGTATTTTGCTTTTCACCAATACACAGATTTTCTGTCTGACACTGAAAATTCTTCTGACTGACGAGGAGAACAAAGTATGATACTACCTTAACCACATCATTGCTCTTGAGCTCAGGCTTGCTCTATGCAAACCAGGAAAGTCTAATGAATTCTGCTAATCAACCCCTGGCCTTTGCATTTGTAATGAAAGAGCTACTGCAAAATGCAGAGGAAACCTCCTCCTCCCCACTTTAAACAATCACGTTGTAAGGGTAAAGTGTAACTTTTCCTTCTAACCATAACTGAATGTGTCACAGCAGAGAACCGGCAGTTTTTAAGACATGAACTATTTATAAAATGCAGGGAAGTTCACTTGTAGGTCTAGCAAACTTTGGATGAAAGCAGATGGAGAAAAGGTTGCCATAACCTAATCTGTCTGTTCTCTATTTTTTCCCTTCAAATTTAATATCTGACTATCTTTTCATAGATATAAAAATAAGCTCCTTTCTAAGTACTCAGATGGAGGACTTCAAATACTGATTACTTGAGCACTAAACTTGAGGTATACTTTTATATCAAAAATGTGAACATCTCAGTGCAAAAATTAATTTGATTTGCTTGCTCAGAATACAGATAACTGAAGACATTTAAGAAAATACTGTTATTAAAAAGTAAATGGCTCCTTATGATTGATTATTTTCTAAAAGGGAATAGTCTTCTAAAAGAATACAGCTGCTAAAACTCAGCTTGTGCAGAGGTGCTTGAAGTCATCCCTATTTCTTGTTTGAAAATAGTATATTTGAGAAAAATAGCTTATAATTGTATTCTTTTAACATTTGCTGTTGGCCGTAACCTTTTTCTACTGAAATCATTGTTAAAAAACCAATAAGACTCATAATAGACTAGTGTTAAAGCAACGCTAAGTGCTTTTGAATATGTCAGTTAACAGTGTTTATCTTTCTTGGTGGTGAACTTCTTGAGCTTTCTCTGAGGCCACTACTAATTAGAAGCTGGTATCATTGAAAATTCATGGAAAGTCTCCTCCACACTGCTGACAACATAAAAATTATTTTACATTGCTGTACATTAATACAATCTACTCTCATTAACACCATCAGTAACAGATCTCTGTGCCATTACTCAACAGAAATATATATCCTCTTCTTTCGTGGCAGTAGGTGTGACTTTACACCAGCTTCTTTATTGCTCTAGAGAGATTGACAAATGCATGTTTTCCACTGAAACACATACTGAGTCTCTTGGGGAAGTCTCCTCTTTATGTCAAAATAATGGTTGTATTTTCATGAAGAAGTTGTAGCTTATTAAATGTACTTGCTGCAGAGATCAAAGGCTTTCATTTACTGAAAGATGGCTATAAAACAACTTGCAGAGGCTCTGGGATAATACTAGGGACTGCCCAACTCCACGGCTCAGCTCCTACTTCCCTGAGCATCACACAGCAGACCGAGCTTTCTTCTGTGCTATCTTAGGGACTGGGATCCAGGAAAACAACAGGGGGGCTGTTTCTCACAAAGATGTAACCTGTAGTTAAATCTTTTATAGCCATTGATTTGTACAGCCAAACATGAGAGTAGAGCAACTCCAATTAACTAAAACCAGAGGAGAGGTAAGCTGAACATACTCCAAGTCATTATTGCACAATAGACATCACAAACAGCTTCACTGAGTACCCTACTAATATATTTCTAGAACACAGTGACCGTTAAATAGTAACAGGAGAATAACATTAGTGTTTGATAACCCTTAACGATGTGTTGGTGCTGTATCACATAAAAATGTTTTCTGCCTCAAATGAATTTCAGGATAAAAGGAAGATAAGGAGCCTGGTTTTCTGCCAAAGCCAGTCATCAAAGTCCTGCTGGGTGCCAGCCAGTCTCCAGCTGCAGCTGGGCCAGCGAGCATGGTAAAGACCTGGCTATATATCTCTATCACAGCTGTGTGGGTGCTTCTGGCTCACCTGCTCAAAGTCCCCAGAGAGCTGTCAGACACATGAAGCCAGGGGCTCCTAGGGCTCATCTGCCCAGTGCCATCTGAGCACGGCAGTCCCAGGCTGGGCTGCAGCAGGTGGGGGCATTACATGGGGCCAAGAGGCACCAGAGAGAGACATCCACAGTGCTGGGTTGGACCTGCACTCCCGAGCTTCATCTGCCAGAAGCCTGGAGTCAGCATGGGGTTTGCAGCTTGGGGGTGGGCAGGGGTCTACCTTGCCTGAAAAGGCATTTTCAGCAATACCTCACTCTTTCAACTCTTACTGAACAAGCTATGCGAGTCAAGTGAGGAATGGGGCTGTAGAAGGAGCAGCCAGAGGAACTGCCGGCATTTGAGGCACAATCTAGCATGTAGATTTAAGATTTCTTTCTAGAAAGCATAGAGGATATTAGAAGCTCATATCTACTGTAAAAAAACCTCTAGATCTCTAATGCCACTGAACTTAAAAACACCATGTAAGAGCAGAAAAGCAGCCCAGAACAGGTTAAAACTTTCTTTTCTACCTGATTTTCTCAGAGAAGGCATGAATGCTGCAATTCTCCTGTCTGCTGTCCTCTGACCCAGAAAAATTGGTTAGCTTCACACAGCCCAGTCATAAACCCCTAGTTTGCCAAGTGGAAGACTGAAATGTCGTGTTCTGACGTTGAGTTTGGAAGCCAGATAGGCCAGTTTTCTTTATTCACATCATAAAGCGTTATTTTCGTTAATAAAAACAGAGAAAAGAAACTCTGAGGAAGAAACAAGCATTTATAACATGATCATGTAACATGATGTGTGTATATAAATACAAAAATATGTATCTATATGTGTGTATATAAATACATAAATAAGTATATATTTATATACAAGCTAAACAGAAGTCAACATTTCTCATGCAAACTCATCTGTCAGTTCAAGAAGTAAATGAAAGTTCAGCTCTCCTCTTCATTTGAAGTAAGTGCTGTGAGCCAGGTTTGGTTCACATTTTCAAAATTTATAACACTGTGATGCTTGCCAAAAATTCTTAATTAGATCAGAGGAGCAGCAAAACTGTCAGATGCAATAGCAGAGTACAATGAAGGAATAAAATATTCTGGGGTTAATTGGATAAGTTCATTCAGCCAGTTTTGCCAGGCTACTTTTCTACAATGATCCACAGACAGACAATGAGGATAGCATTTTTCTCAGTAATAATAAAAATGATTCCTCAAATACATTTCATTTACAAGAACTCAGAATTTTTTTATAACTAACATAAACCAACAATCATATCCCACTTCCCACAGTACATATAAATTGTGAACTTCACATGAACTCAATTGCTTAGAGAGTACTTTGAGTATCTCACTTATATGAGAATTTCATGAGAAGTGCTGCTGGCTGAGTGCTGCAGTGAGGCTGAGACCCAGTGACATCTCTAGTTGCATAAACTATTTGAGCTTTCATGTATTCAGAAGAAGGCTGCAATACTTGGAATGACAGAGTAAGCGAAGATGGTATTAAACTCAAAAACTAGGCTGTAAAGCATTTTTCAACTGATTCCTCCATTTATTTAGAGACCTCACATAACATATGACATTCGGGATGTTTTAACACAAGAACATTTCTAAGAAAGTAAAACCCAATATTTTTAATAGAGACTATATTTTTATGGTGAGAATTTTTGGTAATAATCATAGTGTTTTTCAGTTGGTTGTCCACCTTGTAATGAGTTCAGTGCTCTAGGGACATATGTAGAGTGAGAGCAGGACATTTGATCCCCAGGATATCAGGGTATTTGACCACAGGGAAGAAATAAATCTCACAGCTTTATGATGCAGGAGGCAAAGGCCAGCCTGTACGTTATTTTAAAGAGGCCCTTCCAAACCAGAGCTGAGTGCCAAAAATGCAGCACAGCTATTCTGTAAATCAGTTGCCTTTTGTTAAGCCCCAGCACAGCTGGTCAGGATGGTTCTGCTAATGTGATGCTTCACCAAATCATCTCCCAGCCACAGGAGGATGTTATTTCTTTACAGAAGAATGAGCACTGAGGTATTTCCTTTTGAAAGGAAAGAATAGAGGAGTCTTGCCGTTTTATCTAAGTTTTATCTGCTGATACAATGGCTTGTACTCACAACCACTATTGGGAAGTTAACAAGTAATTTAAAGTACACACTATGTAGTTCACCTACTAATGTGAGTATTTTATAAAAATAAACTAGAGCCAAAAAGTGTTTTGAACACCTCTGTATGATTTCACCAGTTATTTGGGAAGGCTTTATTCTGAAATAAAAAACAGTGATCTTCCAGAGGCCCAAACAGACTTTCATCATTCAAAACACTTTCCTGTCAATTAGGAAATAGCACAAAAAGGGCCGGTGTCACATCTGGTCGGCTAAATTCTACACAGTGAAAAGCAAGCTCGGAGAAGCAGGGCTATGAGCAGCTGCCTCAGTGGGAGCTGGCGTGCAGCAGCAGAGGAGCAGAAGGAATACTCCTTACCATGTTTCTGTGTTCAAAAGGAACTCTGGACTTACCTGAACACTGTTGGCAGCACTGCAGCTGTGCACTGCTCCAGGGTATCCCTCATATCTTTATGGTGTGTCTGACACCCCCAAGCCCTCCTCTTCTCTGGAGACAACAGAGGACCTTGTGTAGCCACAGTAGAAGCAACATGTGGTTTTCCTACCTGTAGACTCAGCAAAGAGCTGCTTCTAGAAAACATTTAATTAAGCTAAGCCAGCACTGTCAGTAAAAACAGAAAATTAAATAACAAAGGCACACAAGTAATTCCTATATTACATACCTATACTCCTGAGCCTCCCGTTCTTCTGTACTAAAGAGGAGAGAAACTGCGAGGGGGTGGTCCCACAGAAAAAAACAGAATAGGGCTGTCCTTTTATTTGACAGAATACACAACGCCCATTACACCCTTTGGCCAGCCTTAATACTCTGACCTCCTACTGCAGGGATTTTTGGATAATTTATTGTAAATTAGCAGAATCTTTTCCTTATTGATTCAGGTATTGAGAGACAAAAAAAGACACAGACAATTAAATAAAAAACAAAGGCAATTACCTTTCATTCCCCATCCATGGGTTCAGCTTCAGTCCAACACCACTCCTCCCCTTTCCTTGTCTCTGCTGGTCTTATTTTCACCACACTTATCTCAGCCCTTTCCAATCTCACTGATGGGACAATGGGCAGCACAGGAGGTAAGTGTCAGTGCATAATAGTTTCTTAAACCAGTCCCTGTTTCTCACCCTTTTCTTGCCTCCTCCTCAGTTGTTATTGCTCTCAGTTCGAGTGTGTGCCACCCACTGACCACAGTCCCTCAGAGATGTCCCTGTCCCAGCACGGGTTGCCCACAGACTCAGTCTTCTCCTCCTTCCACGAATGCTCTGCAGCCATGACGCCAACAATGTCCCTTTCCTTTTGTTTATTCTGTCTCTCCAAAAGTGTCTCCCTACAGTCCTCCTCATATGCCCCTGCTTTGTGTATCCTCCCGTGTCTCCTCTCACATCTCCTTCTTGTGCCTTCTCACATGTGCCCTCCCATGTGTCCTTT
This sequence comes from Melanocharis versteri, assembly GCA_013397845.1. NCBI lineage: Eukaryota > Metazoa > Chordata > Aves > Passeriformes > Melanocharitidae > Melanocharis > Melanocharis versteri. The sequence continues at coordinate 1,459,160 of VZTG01010313.1, forward strand.
TACATCCTCTGTGGCGCCTCTTCACAGGTGCCCTCTGGTGACAAAGTGACAAACGCCCCTTCCTAAGCGTGTCCACACAGAGCTGCCGCAGGCCCCCTGCCTGCTTTTAGTTTTGGCGGGCGCTGGGTTTTCTCACCATTTTGAAGACATCTGAAAACATCTGCAACAGGCCCAGAGCAGCCCACAGCCCCCTGCCACACAGGGCACCCCACCGAGTACCGGGGTCAGAGCAAAACCCAGGCCAAGGGGAGGAGCACTCAGCATTCCAGAAAAGGGTGGGGGAAACGTCTTGTGCATCAGCTGTTCTTCAAAGGAGGATTGCAAATGTCGTACTAAAACCACTTATTTCTCACGCTCTCTCGCCCAGGAAGCAGCAAGGGCTACATGACACGCAAGTTTTCACATCTTTGTGCCTCTGAACATAAACTGCAATCAGGGCAGAATCGCTGATTCTCCTTACAAAGAGATTTGTTCTTGATTGTAATAAACTCTCAGAGCCCAGGAAGCCCAACAAAGGGTGTTGAGGCTGCTCAGAGGAGCCACTGTGGCCTGCGTGTGTCAGGCTGGGACTAAGCTCATGCTGTGCAAATTGCCGAAGCCAGCTTGCACCCAAATCATGGGAACTGCAGGAGGAGAAAAGGCTCTTTGCTTAGGGCACCTCCACCCAAAGCCTCTGACAGATCCACTGCAAGAGACAGGAGCATTCCCTACTGCGTTCTGTGCACATGGTCAGGTTTTTGAAGCGGGGCTTCAGAGGTGGCCTTTGTGAGAAGTCACCAGAAGCTGCCTCTGTGTTGAACAGAGCCAGGTCCAGCTGTCCCCAGAATAAACTCACTGCTGCCCAAAGCTAAGCCCATCAGTGACACCGGTGGCACCCTGTCAATAGCATACTTAATAAAAGGGTAAAATACACTGCACAGCATCTGTGGGAGATAGGAACAAGAAAAAAAGTAAGAGAAACATCTCCGCAGACACCAAGGCCACTGAAAAAAAGGGGGAGAGGTGCTGCAGGCACCGGAGCAGATATTCCTCTGCAGCCCGTGGCGCAGACCATGGTGAGGCAGCACATCTCCCACGTCTCCCACGGGGGTCCACGGGGATGCAGACTGAAGTGCCCTGGAGGAAGCTGCAGCCTGTGGAGACCCCACACTGGAGCAGCCCCTTGGCAGGAGCTGTGGCCTCTGGAGAGCAGCCCACACGGGATCAGTATTTCTGGCAATACAAGTAGCCCAAGAGGGACATAGAGAGCAGCTTTTGAAGAACTGCAGTCTCCAAGAAGGAGCCACATTGCAGAAACTCATGAAGGATCAGAAGCTCATGCAGGATCGTATACCATGGGTGGGACCTCATGTTGGAATGGGGAAGAGAGTGAGAAGGAAGGAGTGGCAGATAAGGTGATATGAACTGACCTCTCCCCCCATTCCCATCCTCCTGCAGTGCTCTGCAGGGAGGAGGAGATTGAGGAGTTGAGAGTGAAATTGAGCCTGGGAAGAAGATGGAGGGAGGAGAATGTAGTTTCAGTTTTGCTCCTGTTTCTCATTATCTCTAGCTGGCAGTAAATTAAATTTATCTTCCCCAAGCTCAGTCTGTTTTGCCCATGATGATAATTGGTGAACAATCTCCCTGTCCTTATCTCATCCAACTAGATTTCTCATCTTATTTTTTCCCCTCTGTCTTACTGAGGAGGGAGAGAGAACAGCTTGGGGGGCACCTGTCAGCCAGCCAAGGCCAAGCCACCACACCCACCCAGCTGTTGCTGTAGAGCACATTCCCACAAGAAGACAAGAAAACTCAAAATTACTCAGCTGTTTTGCACCAGATACCAGGTTTAAGTCACCTGCCATCTCACCCACAACCTTGTGCCCAAAATACGAGCCCATCTTCAGGACCGGAATGTGTGGAATGAGGTGGAGTACATGGAGTGAGGTGGAATTCAACTGCACACGGAAGAAGGTCATGCACCATGACCTAAAAGTCAGAATTTCTGAAATAAAGGAGAAGCTTATTCTACACCAATAACAGAGGAGGTGAAAGACCTGCACCAGGCAGAGCCAGGGTTACAGTAAGCCCTCACTACAGAGGGGCCATGAAATGAAAACAATGATCCCGAGAAGCATTAAGTGAGGCCTTTCTACTGGGAGAGAAACTTATTACTGCCATTGCACAAGAGCCAGATCAGTCTCATCAGGAATGGGGAACACAGCCTGCACCGCCTGTACTCGAGGGAATTGAATTCATTGCGACACACGCAAGGGAGGGCTGCTAGGATGACCAGGTGAATTGGCAGACCAGTTTGCAATAAAAGCCTGAAAGGCCTCAGCCAAAGTGGCTTTTAAAACCAGGGCATGGATTTTTTTCTGTATGTGTATGTGGGAAATAAACAGGAAGGGATTTGGAAGGGATGGATGGATGGATGGATGGATGGATGGATGGATGGATGGATGGATGGATGGATGGATGGATGGATGGGGGAGAATAGCTGGAAGGAAAAAGATGGGTAAAACTAAGGGGTAGTGCTGGCAGGAGAAGAAAAAAAATATGAAGTACAAAGGAGAGGAAATTTTAAAAGCTTTTCTGTTTCAGAAATGATGAAGCAGCTTTTTAGTAGGAGGAAAATGCAAGAAATATATGTCAGTTTAAGATGGTTCTTGATAAATCTATGAATGGAATTACCTGTCCAAAACAGGACTACAGAACTGTCTTTTTTGATGACTCCCAGGAGTGTCTCCAATCATCTGAACTGACCTGCTTTTATTAAATATAACCTATATATAACTGAATGATTTGTGATGTGTTACTGAATTCCACAGTATTACAGACTCCATCGGAGTGCTTCAGTTTTAATTTAATTTTAAAAGCCCACCAAAAAGGTAGGGATTAAAAGGGTGTACAAATGCATATGAGAAAAGATGGATAATCAGATATGTGAGATTTAAAGAAATTATCATGCAAAGCTAAGGAGAAGTAAGTTGAAGAGAAAGAAAGAATGTACAAATACTTAACACTATAAAGAGAATAAGGGTCAATTACTGTCATTAGTCAATGAGGTTGATCAATAAATGCTAATAACTAGATTAAAATGCAACAGGGAAAATTTATAACCAGAGGAACGGTTATATAATGAAAAAACCTGCCAGTGAAGGTTACAGCATTTCCATCACCAAAGATATTCAAATCTATTTTAAGAATAATGAAATCCATCAGCCAATGATTCAGGCTGATGGACTGAGATGACCCAAGAGGCATCTCTTCTACAGCAAATTATTCTATTCTTCCGCAAGCACACTGATGCTTAGTAAGAGCTGCACTTCCATGAAATGTTTCATCTTATTTCTACAAAGAAATGATGTTATAATAAATATCAAGTAGAAAGATAGCTGACTGGTTTTTCCAATTAGTGGAAAATTAATGGTATTTCAGTTATCTATATTCTGGAATGTTTTTATTAATTTTCAACTAAGTCTATTCATGCTGTAGTTCCTCCAAGAAACAATTATTTTCAAAAGCAAATCCAGTCTTTTCTCATGTCTGGCTTTAGAACAACTTAATGTACATGTCTATCTAATATATGATACATGTATTTAAGAAACAGTAAAAAATCCCACTGGTTTCATGTAAGTTTGCTTTCATATGTTCCATTATTTGTTTGCATGTTAAGTGTGTTGAAATGCACCTTGCATGTGATTTTTATTTATTGGAAATAACACAGCACACACTACTTCTGAATACATAGGCAGTATTTCATCCCTAGCACCCCAAAGTCTAATTAATATTATTCTCTCTTTTGCTCTCTCTTGTTACTCTCCTGTAACAGTCACGGTTCATCAATACCTTAGCATTGTGTCTGTATGGACCATGCACACGGAATTCATGTAATTTTTAGGGGAGATACTGGAAAGGAATGTATCCACTGAAATATTCATCAAATGTCAGGCTTAATGCGGAACATTCAAGAAATCACTGGAAGAATTAGGCTGGGTTTTTCTGCCCAAAAATACCCTGGTATCCATTAAAAGAAAATCAGAAAATATAAATAAATCATGTACTTTGTTTATTTTCTATGGACAGAAAGTTTTGTAAAACTGACATCAAACTATCACAGAGAAACCCTCTCAGGATGATGCCATGGTATCCTGAAAAGGAGATCAGATCTTTTAGTCCCAATCCTGTGTTGGGAAATTAGAAGAAAAACAATCCACTTCTAAAGGTAAAAAGGCTGGTTAAAAAGAAACTTTTTGCTGAAAAATAAAAACTGGGAAAGGAGTAGGATGCTAAAAGCAGGTCCAGCTGAAGATGCACATTGTGGCTTTATTATAAGTTATTTTGTGTAATTTTTTGTGCATGTCTCTCTGTTATTCATGGGATTTTTCTAGCATGGATAGAGCAGCACAGAGAATGCAGTAAAGTTTCTTACTAATCTCTTAATCTCTCTCCTTGCAACACAGCAAGTCCAACTGCCCTGCTCTCTGTAGGTCAGGGTAACAGCATGAATACAAATCAACATTTCCTTCCTTGTTTTCCTAGCTGACCTTTATGTAAATCCTGCACTCAGAGTTCAACCAAGATTATCATAACCCAAGACTAAACATTTCAATATATTTTTTATATGTATTTTTTTCTGTAGCGTTATAGCCCTCCACAGATCACAGCTACTGGAGGTAGCTGTTACACTTTCCATTATTTTCCTCATTACCCAGTCAGGAAAAAAGGAATCTTCACACTGTCCAGGACAAGTGAAGAAGAGACTTTATATGGATCAAGGAAAGTGGCAACAGGTACCACAAGGCTGTGTCGTAAAACACTTTCCTTGGAGGCACATGTTCTTACACATCAGTCTTGTATGTGGCTCCTTGTGTCTGAAAAGTCATCCACTCTCAGCTGGCTGATTGTAATGTAAGCAGGAAACTGTTTATGGTGTTAACAGGCTTTATACAACAGGAGAATGAGGCAGCTGCAGAAACAACAATAGCACCAAAAAAATCAGTACAAAACTCTTAACCTTTTTGGTTTCTTGGAGACACAAAAATACAGAAAGTGAAAAGGTGGCCTCTGAATGACTTGCAAAGGGATACTTCAGAGCTATCTGGAATATTATATAAAAAATATCAAACCATTGCAATATTTAAAAAGAAAAAGTTGTTTAATACAGTGGTACATATTAGTTCTCACGTATTTGATTTCTGCAAATGGCCTTAGCTTGATTTTGCCACTCTGCCTAGAAAATGCCATCGGGAAATTATAAGCGGTATTAAAGAATTGTAGTTTAAGAAAAGATTGTATATGTTTCTTTTAGTAAAGGCTACTGTGTGCTGAATCTGTAACTTGTATGTTAGTGCTTTATCAATCCTGTATTGTAAAAAGAAGAAGAGTATCTACTGTCCTGCTTTCAAATCCTGGATGTCTTGATGACTTTCAAAATTTGCAGAGTAAGTTATACCTGTTTCTGTGTTAAGTGTGCAGCAGAAATAATTTGTTTTTCTGTGTAAACAGACTGGCAGACTGCAAGAAATTAGGCCTTTCAAAATAGTTATCTTTCATTATGCATGCAAAAACTTTTATAAATTATTTTTAAAGTTGCCTTAGTATTTAGCAAAACTGCTCCTAAGTACCATTTGAAATAGTGTATTTAAGCTAATGATAGTTGAATTGCGTACTGGAGGGCTGGTGCAAGATCCACCTAAGGAAAAATGCACCATGCACTTAACAAAAGGATGTTCTACTTCTCTGTGTGTTAATATAAACTGTATTTATTATTTGTCTGTTCCTTTCTTCCATCCAAGAAGTGCTGTCATGCTACTCAAGGGGCAATTTTGAAGCAGGTCTGTAATTTGATCTTCTGTCTCTTTCTCCTCAAGAAAAGGAGTAAGGTTTACTCATCAGCTTGTCCAGTATGAGCCCCTGCATCCTAACTCTCTTCTAAATCTGCTCTGTTTTTTCCAAAACAGCAGAGGAAGGCCAAATTTTGGGAAGGCCAAATAAGGGAGGAGGGAGTAACACTGCATCAGTTCCCGCTTAACCCTGTCATGCAGGTCCATGAGTGCATATGGATGCACAGAGCTCTAAAACATGTAATGGAAAATGACAGAGAAAAAAGGACCCTGTGGTTTAGGACATAGATTTCTGATTTTGGACATTTCCTGTGATTCTGTGGGAAGTCTTTCTTCAGCACTGCATGTCAGAGGGAATGATTTTGGACCTGAGAGGAGAGTGCGAGATGTGGAGAGAACAGATTCTCCAGCCTGGGTGTCTCAGCACTGCACAAGTCAGGTGAAGCTGCAGGATCCAGAAGTGGCCCAGAGATGTCAACAAGATTGATCAGGTTATCAGTGAGGAATGGAAACGGCCGCATGGGATTGTGTACGTGTCCCACAGACAGTTCAGAGGAGATGATGGTATAAGAGAGCAATGAGAAACCCCAGGAAACAGCAAAGAGGTCACAAAGGTGGCATTGTTGTTGGGTAATCTGCCTCAAGGCTGACATGCTTTTCAGTTTGAAGTGAAGAGGGATGTCATGATTCTTCTCATCTCCTCTAAACTTCCTCCATTACCAACCAAAAAACTCGGTGATATTGTTTAAATCAAAGTCCCATTTTTTTTTTTCTCTTAAACGTTATTGGCCTGGAAATTATGTGTAGAAATAAGCCAAATCAACTTCCAACACCTTAAGTACTTATGCTGGTACAGCCTGTTTCAAAACTGCCAGTATTAGAAAAAAAATTCTCATCAGTTGCAAGCCTCTGTATTGAGTGATGAGACATAAAGAAATTTTCTTTACTTTTTTCCTCCTTGGCAGATAGCATAAGGGAAGGATACTGGTAACATTAAGATCTTCTTTGAAAATAAAAAAGTATTTTTTAAATTATTTTGGGTACTTCATTTGAGATCCACATACTTGCTCACTTTTCAAGGAATTCAGTATGTGGAATCCCCTTTTAGTCCAGTCTGTTTAAAACCTTTTCAAGTAAAGAACAACAAAAACCTCACTGATCTGTGGAAAAACAACCCTATAACTGGTGTTCACTTGGGTAAGACAAAAATATATTACAATGGCAGTATCCACATTAGTTACACTGAGCTGGAAGAGGTCTGAGGCAAAACAATCACTTCGCTTGACTCTTGAGCTCAGCTACTAACAGAGTGAGGTTTTTCTTTCTTTAATCAAAGACCTCTGCAGAAAAGGAACTGACAGGCTGCTGTTCCTTGGAATTAGTGTAAAAAATAATAAGCTCTTTGGGGCAGCGTCTTCCAATAAGGATTTTATTCTCGATTTCCCATCAAAAGGACAGTGATTCACCTCCTTAGATATACAACACAGTTTAAACCTCTAGCAACAATGACAAATTATTACAAACAACATGTCTTTAGACCCTTCAATTTGATTTTTAAAAATCCCCTTGACAGAAAAAAAAGTATATTGAGAAAATTAAATTAATGGAGCCTTCAGTTAAAACACTTAAAATTCAAGTTAGAAATAAGAATATTCTATCTTCTTGAGAAACATTTATAACTATTGATTGCTTTATGAATGCAAATTTGCTTTATGCCTGGGCTAGTGGAATGCTGTGATCAGTAAATAATATATGATGTTATTCCCCAAAACCACATGGCCCAACAGCACAGGCCAATGCTTTCCCTGGTGGGTGTATCCAGACTCACCCAAGCTCTGGCCTAGCTACACGTGCCAAGGGCAGCAGCCTCAGAACCCCCTTGCCAGGGGAGTCAGCTTGGCAGGAGGGAAAACGAGGCGAGTAGAGCATTGCGTTGGCAGCACTCTCCTCTTCTGGTGCTCAGGGTGGCTCGGTCACAGCTTCCTCAGGCATCTTTCTGCTGCACCACTGCCTACAGACAAACCATCAGCATAAGGCCAGGCACAGGAAAGGGGTAAAAGCTGCTGGAATAGCACCAGAAATGAGGAGTCAACCAGCACTGGGCAGCACGTCAGCAAGAACCAAGAGATAACACATCTATTAGCAAATTGCAGGGGAGGAAGAAGAACTTTATTCTTTCATTGAAGAACTGAAGAAAGCAATGAGGAAGCTTTGCAGATGAATTCTTCTGACAAAATACAAGGGGCAGAATTCCCATTCCATATATCTAAGGAGGGAGATAGCAGTGGCTGCTACGGAAGGTCTTGGAACGACAAAAAGAAATGAACATGCATTTGCTGTAGGAGAGAGAAGCATGTAGAAAGATACAAACAGAGGTACACAGACTAAGGAAAAGGCAAAGAAAATTATATTTTCAACAGCATTTTGAAGAAAACAGGACAGGATCAGGAGTTTTTTTCTCCTGTTTTTCCCCATTTGTGAGCTGGGGAGAATCTATTACAATGAGGAAAAATCATAAGAGAAAGAGAATGTAAAGAGAAAATCAAAACACAAGGAAAGGAATAGGTCACTGGGGAAAGTGCAGGAGTTAGAGACACGAATAAAAAACTGCATCTGTAAGAAAGGGTGAGAGTGACAGTAAAGGAAGGAGTAAGCAGAGATGAGCTGATGGGAAGAACAAGGTAACATCCCACCCTGTAAATTGCATCTTTTGATAAATCAGCATGAATCTAAACTAAGAATAAGGCAATAAAGTGAGTAACTGCAATTCTATCATAAAAATGAGTTCTTTTTCAGATCATTACTACATACAATATGGTAGATCTCAAAATGTAATCTGTAGTGGTATATATGATATAAAACAAGTAGCAGGAAGCAATTTTACCTACCAAGAAAGTTAACAGAGAAAAGGACTTTTTTACAACAGATGTTTAAAGTACACAAAAGAAAAGTAGTACAATAATAGTCAACTTGATAATGTGCTGACTAAGATAATACTCTCTTCAAAAACAAACTGAATAAGAATCTCTCATCATCAGGAAAATCCAAGTAAAGGCCATTTTGCTGACAAGGTTAATAGGACAGAAAAAAAAAGACTGCTATATGAAAAAGAAAATACAAAAAGTACAAAATCCCAAGAATAACAGTACATTGTGGACTCTGGCCAGCACATATGTACCTCTCCTTTTCTTGGCTTTGAGGGACACTTTAACTTCTTTTCCTTGGTACTGGAAAAATATAGACTCCTCAGTCAGGGGATTTTGCAGTGGAATCAGCAGCAGAGACATCTGCCATCTTTCTGAAGGCGTTGCTGGAACTTTCAGCAAATAGGAGGAATAAGAGCAGGGCAGCTGCAGGAGGTGTCAGGCTTTAACTGGGAGTCCTTCACCTAGCTTCTGTAGCAGACAGCTCTGTCATTCTTGCAAACCCTCCCTTTCCTTTGGCAGGATGAGGAAAAAAAAAACAAAACAGAAGGAAAAAACACCAGTGGAATGTTATAAACCTCTTTCATTGTTTCTTTTTAAAAAATAGTTTACATCTGGCGCATCTATATATTCTGTGCTTTGTTTTGCTCTCTCCTACACGCAGCTCTTCTTATTTTGCATCACAAGGGCCCACTACAGAGGCTGCCTGCAGTGGTCCAGTGTAAATAGTTGAGTCGCAAAGAGGAATGGTTATTGTTGCACATCCAATATGCATTTAGGACTGCAGCTGGCTCATGACCCTATTCAATAGAGATGTAACCCTTTATTTAGGTTTTATTAGGTCTCTAGCAGAATTACAAAGAGGGACTTGACAGAGGAACAGCAAGACCTGTTGATACCACTGATGAAATGGGCAAGTGCTCTCTCTTCATCCGCTTTATCAAAGCAGGCACTTCATAACACAACAGAAGTGTTAGAAGTTTTTTCTTCTAAGACACATAATGTTTCCCTGACCTAAGGGAAGAATAATCTATTATATGATTCAGAAATAAGTTTAAAGTGATTTTCCCTTTCATGTCTCGCAGAAAACCAAGAACATGATGACACTTTCAGTCTAATTATGAAACATTTCATTTCTTTCTTATGCAACTTTACAGAATCCTTAACAAGAATTCCCAGTAATATTTTCCCACTCATGTTCTATGCCCTCAAATTAGGCATTTGTCCTTTAACTTTTCTAACTTTGTTCCTTTTCAGCTTGTTAAAAAAGGAATCCACTTGTTCTCCTAGACTTTAAATGACTAAAAGAAACATTGTCTGTGGGGTAATTTTGATACATAATGTGGTTTTACTTTGACCCTGCTGTCAATGCATTTACGGTGCATACATTGAAGACTGACACTACACAGTGGAAGCTTTCGGGGATAAGGATTGCTAATATTGTCTAGTTATAGGGCTCATCACTGGCAACACTCAGTGGCACCAGAGTTCAGCTACTGGAATCCATCTCACTGTGTCAAACAGCCTCATAACCCACCCGAGACAAGGATGACTGCAGGAGAGGCTGAGCTGTCATTAGAGAAATCTTCCTCTGCATGCATCAGTTCTACTTAACGGGTTTATACCAACTGTAAATAATAACAGAAAAAATGCATTCCCCCTGGGTATAGTTCCCTTTTCAAATACTGGAAAAAAATATGTCCATAAGCACTTAAAAAATTATGGACTGCTTTGAATTTAAGTTCCTTTGAGTTGTTGTCAAGGCCCCATGTACCCCCATTAAGAAGTGCTCTGGCTATCAGAGGCCACACAGGAAATCCAGGAAGTGAGAACTGGGAGCGATGTTCTCAGGGTGGGCTCCAGCAGCCCCAGCCTCATGGGGAGAGAGGAAGGATGTTCATCCCTATCCACACAGCTTCACCTGCTGCCAGCCCTGCATCCAACATTTCACTTTATTTACAGGTACTTCTGGATCCTAGTTTATAGCAGCGGTAGTTTTTTTAGCCAGTTTGTAGCACCAGAAAAGCCACTGCCTAATCTGAAAACAAGGATGAACTATAAAGTCTTTATTAAGCTTAAGCTTATTTTCAGTGTGTCAGAACTGATTTGCTACATGCTTTTCTAGGGCTATTTTATCACTTATGGAAGGGTTACTGAAGGAATCCCCAAACACTGAGAAAATGAAATATATGACAGTGTAATTTGTCAGCCTACCTATGCACACTGCAGGTCACATTCTGATGGGTGAGGTGAATTTGGAGCTAAATTCAATTCACTCATTTCACTGGCACAACTACCCACAGGTAATACAGATGCAATAAGAAGTGTGACTAGTTTGTCAGCAACAGCCTCTAAAAATAATAAACAAACACACAAATAAACTTGTGTTTATAACAGCCTGTTCTGCATCAGAGTTACGCTGGCTTCTTTGGCCTGGGGACATCTCTGACTACTCAGTACTGCAGCACGCAAACCCCACAGAGCTGACATCAAGAATTTGAAATTAGAGGTCACCTTGAGACTGTCATTCATCACATGCTTCATCTAACTTGGTTTTATACAAAGCTTTATTCTTACTCTTACCATTCTTATTCTTAAATCAAGATGTATGACTGAGGATCATCTTATGCACTTGCTGGGTAGGATCATGTACAAACATAAGGAAAAGCCCAGGAAGCCTTTATACATGCTCTCTTTCCAAAGCCATGCCATGTAAGCTCTAAGGGATGGCTGCCCAAAAGGTTGCAGAATTTATTGTAGTTTGTGGGGGAAAAGAATTCGGATTTTGCTCAAAACTTATAATGGGATCATTTAAGGAGATTGTGGAAATATACAAGACTTCCTGTGGGCTGTTTAGAGGAAGGACCAAAGGTGGGGAAAGGGAAGGATCTGGGTTAATAAGGCAGGAACAGAAGTGGACCAGGAGAATTAAAGCAGCTAATCATATAAACAGGTAGCTGGCCCATTCACTTGTCTGCCTGAGCCTTGTGCTTGGTCACAGCAGTCTATCCAATTTCCTCATTTATTCCTGTTTCTACCTCCTATATGTGTGGACACCCTGCTCTTCGCCTGCATATGTTCCTGAATGCCAGTGATTTTTTGAGCCAGAGCAGCCAATGAGTAGGATAAGAAGTTACCACCCATCAAGACCAGTGTAGATGTGCCATACATGGTTTTCGATGCCCAGATTTACAAATATGTACAAAAAACCTGTGTATATCAAGATAACCATTGGCTGGATACACAAATTAAAATATCTTTCATTATTTTTCAGCAGTTTTAGCCTACATGAATATACTGAGAATCAGACAATAACATAGAAACTTTACCAACACTAAACCAAAAAATTAATTTAATAGTTGTGTGTCCCAATATAAAAGTCCAGGAAATTAATTCTGCCAGGGGCAGATAGATATCCAAAAGCATATGCAGTTATCCTCCAGCTGCCTGTCATTCAGCGAGTCCCAGGTTATTTATTCTTATTAGTTATTTGCCTAGATTCGTCATTGATGGATGCCATACACTAGTTATTTGAAAGACCTGATAGCCTTGAAAATGTGTACACTGAGAGTTTCCAGAGCAGAGGAATAACTAAACTACTCTAAAGGATATAAGTCCTAAGAGAAAAATACATAAAGCTTCAGGAACAGATTAAAAAAGTAAGAAAAACAAGTAGGGTACAAATAATTTTAGAATTCTCGTGAGTTTTCTTTTTAACTTTGTATAAAAATTTGTTCCCATCCAGTGTCTAGAGGTATATATTTGTCAACAAGTTTAGACAGAAGACTACCAAGAAGTGCAGGTGAATGTAACATATTTGTCAAAACAAGACAGTTACTTCACAAGAACTACCTAGATATCTCAGCCTCAGGAGACCAGAAGCTTTAAAAAGTACAGAGGAGGTTGCTAAATGTAAAACAAACCACTGAGCTCCAGCTCCTACCTGAGACGTGCGTGGGTGCACACGCACACGCGTGGGGGTGTCTCACAAAAGCTGCTAATAACCCTTGGGCTTCTAAGTACTCTCAAATCAACAAAGCACGGAGAACTACACTCACTCTGCTTTGTGAAAATTATTACCACAAAAAGAGAAATTAATGTGTGAAATCAAATCCCCAGCAGCTGAAGCAAAGTAATACTGTTAATATGTTTCTAGCACAAAACTTTGAAACAGAAGTGCCTCTGAATCAGGATCATATTCTTAAAACACACCTTCATTAACTACCAGCTGGGAAAGCACAGCACAGCTCCTGTGTCCTGGCTGAAGTGACAGGTTCTTTCTTTAGTCCTTTTGGGTTATTTTCTTGGTCTAATACACCTGGGCTTCAAGAGAGTCACCCTCCTGAGGAACATTCTGGCTAATATTCTTTCTGCTTTGAAGCCAATGGCAATTTTGCAATTGCCTTTAGTGGAGCTGGGAGTACACCTAAACAGGACTCAGCTAAAGCATGAGATTTGTTAATGGATGGGATAAGCATTTGAAAACTCTTTTCTTCATATGCCTTGGAAAAGAGTATTTTGACTTTCAGGGGGCTTGCATTGTCTTCATAGGCTGCTGTAGTGTCTATGCTGCAAACTGCAAGGGAAAATGTCTTTATGCACAGAAATTACCAAAATTCTTTCTCTGTCTTGTCCCAGTGTGAAAAAAACCAGCGTACAATACAGTGAGATGTAACTGATATGAAATACTGTACCTGTGGAGGTGAAATTGCATTGATAGTTACTGCATTTCTGCTATTTCATCTTCATCTTTTTAGACATTAAACTAGCAATTGTCTACCAAAACATACTGCAATCTTCAAGTATTTGTAGACCTTACCATTAAAAGTCTATATTAACCAAAGAATCAATTATTTTTCTTCACTAGAAATAAGGCTACACAATGCTGTCTGAGACTTTACTACAGAGTAACCTAGCAACCATTTTGTTCTCCATGTGTTGATCAAAGTATATACTTTGAAAAGACAGAAAATTCTGTATTATAGATTGAGCCAGTATAAAAGTTACCACAAATCTGATACTGTGTTAGTAAATATGGGACAAAAAAATGCAGTAGCTAATGAGGTAAAATTTTGTTAGAGGGACCTCTGTATGACTTTTCCCATATTTTTTTTTGTCCTCTGGCAACTGGTATTGTGTGAACATTTTTTAGCTTTGCACATTCTCCTACATAAGCACACATACTTGTTATCTAGATATCTCTTCTTCTCTTAGGACCAGAACCCAATGATTTATATAAAATTTTAATTATTCTATTATTTATATAAACACATGAAGACACACATAATTCTATATTCTCAGTAAGCATGATACTATCTTAAGTGTTATCTCTATGCCCTGGTGTCCTTCAACATAGAGTGAAAAGCAATTTATGCCAAACTTTGTATTACCTCAAAATTACCTACTGCCTATAAGGAGTCCAGAAAATATAGCATTTGCCATGATATTTAATGTAAACAGTGGTTGTCAGAGTTTGTGTTTGTACACAGCAAGTTTTCCAGCATGCAGACAGGGCCAATCACACCCTGACAGAAAGGAGGTAACGCTGCCTCTGCAATGGGCAGACAATGGTTTATAGTGAGATTAGGTACTTGGGCAGTCGTCATTTCAGTTCCTTTAGTGTATGGTCACCACTAGATTTTTCTACTTTGCAGTGTCAAAGGTCTAAGCAGTCTAAAACCACTCAGTAATGATTTGGGAGTAGTATTAAAATCTGATGTATTGATTAACTACCAGATTTTAAGAACTAAATAACAAACCTATCAAATCTCAAAGGGCATTTGATCTGAATTTGGCAAGATCCTCAAGGAGAAAGTGAGCATATAGTGCTGCACTTGTCAAAAATTCCAGTTCTTCCCAGTGAAAGCAGTGCCAGCAATGCGGATCTGGTGATTAAATATCTGCTCAAGACCTTTTTAGCTGCTCACCCAGGAGAAAGAGCAGAAAACCTTTCATGGCTAACCTGCAGTGTTGGATTTTCTGCCAGGTATGATCCTCCTTCATTTGTATGCAATTGTATATGCAGAAGTGAGCTGTACTGTTAGTCTTTGGGTTGTTGTATAAGTGTTTTCAAAGGTCTTTTACCTTTGAAATTTTTGATGTGAAGGTTGTAACACACTGGCACACCATTCACTGGGGAATAGAGGTCTATAAAGAGAAATACAGACTGGTATATTGCCACATGACCGACTGTTTAGTGTAAGATCAAGAAACCCTATGTGTTAGCGGGCTATTTCTTCATTACACTGCACTTGAAAAACAGGTTATTGATTTGAATGTGATGTCTTTTAGTGCTGAGCATTAGCCAGAATACCCTGACACAGATGTGCAGTGGGAAAAAATTGTTTGAATCTTGAAGGTTTCCTGTCATATTCCAGTACGATACAAAAGTCTGTAACTTATGTAAAAGTGTAATGAGTTGCTGAAGCAAAAACCTTTCACCTACAAGCAGTCTGTTAAACACCTACACTTATCCTGTAGAGTGTTAGTGGACCCCTGCAGCTGTTGATTGTAGAGAAAAATGTGGAGCAATTTTTCGACAGAAAGCTTTCAACATTCGTAATTGTGAAGTGTTGCTGTCCAGATTTGTAACAATTTGGCTTCGCTCAGGCTGCCAAATGCTGCAAATATCTACCTGCCTAGAAAGCAAAGGGGTAGAAATAAAAGAAGTACGCCTTCAAGATCTCAGTCCTCCCTGTGTTGCCACTCAGCCTGCCTGATACAATCTGACGGGAAGCTTTAAAGTATGATAAAAGCAAGTCCTGATTTAATTCAGAAACTAAGATCCCTCTAGGTGCCATTCTTGGATTGACAAATGAGTCTTTCTGTCATTCCTGAGATTGTTTCTAATGAAAACCTCCTGCTGCAGTCCCCCAATATAACTGCTGACTGATTCATTTTCATCTGATTCCTCAGAAGAAACAGTAGGTCAAGCAGTGGAAAAGGCTGCTAGATGAGGAGATAAATGGTTTTTGGATACTGAGCAACAAACATCTATACAAATCTTTACCTAATGCACTGTTTGTTATTGTCAATAAAACAGTAAAACTCAGGGACTTCAAGAATTGTTCTGCTCTATCCCAATATTTACCTTTTTAATATAAAATTAAAATACAACTTGCATTAACCCAGTAAAGTAAAAGTAAATTGAATTAAAACACATGAAAATGAGAGCACCCAGTGTGCAATGGAGACTTCCAACAGATTAGCAAACAGGGTATTTCATGCTCCTGAAAAAAAGTTTATCACCTATCAGAGGGGACCAAAAACTTGTCAAGACATAGGTCAGTTTTCTCTAAGGACCATTCCAAAGAATTTGTGTGAGCCACAGAAGTAGGAAAATTTAATGCTTCACCATCAAAAACTCTGGGGTTCATGAAGGGTAAACTTCCTTCCATTGGCACAGTTCAAATTGCTGACTACTTTTGTTTTTTCAAAACCCAGAAGTGCAGCCCCTGACTGGGATGGCAAGAATTTGGTTCTAAAAGACACATTCAGAGAGAACAAGTCCATGGTGCCTGTTCCTAGGGCTTTGGAAATTTTGGGGCGTTTGGGATGTTTTTGGGTTCGGGGTTTTTTTTTTTTTAAAGGTACACCAGTCGTACTCAGTCCAGATAAATTGAGCTGTTTTCGCTGAAGTTTAAGCTGGGGATCCCCTAGAGAAATAACACAAATTTCTGAAACGTCAGTGAAACCTAAACATCTGTGACAGGATTTACCAGTACGTCTGGGAGTTATGTTCTTGGCTCTGATCATCTTCGTCCAACCAAGGTCACAGAAACCTGCCACATGAATGGACGTGCTGAACTCCACTCAGCCTTGCAAAGATACTACAACTGTTCAAATGTGATGCTATTTATCAGGAAAAAAAAAAGATTCAAAGAAATGAAAATCTGGACTTTGCTTGGAAGATTATTCTAGTTAAAGAAATGAGAGTTTAGCTTAAAATCTCTATGAGGTAAAATAATGATGAATATACAAATGAACGTGAACAAATATGCTACTAGTATGCACAAGTAATGACAGCCAGTCCATATTTTATTCTGTGGCTGAAAAGAAACACATATCATATTTATCTCTCTCACTGAAGCAATCCACATTTCAAATAGACATTTAAGCAGCTAGATGTTTTCTTATCAAAAATCGAATCTGGTTAACAGAACAAATATTCATGTGACAACCTGTCAACGTGTTACTTTTTACTAATGAATTTACTTAGTTATCTTTTCAACAGAAAAAATTTGAGAACCGTAACTGGTGACCATGGTCTTGACAGTCCTTCAGCAACTTCTTACAGTAACACTGTACTACAAAATTATATCTGTAATGTAACATATATACTCCTAAGTACAATAATGGACATTAAAAGCATGTTCCACAACAGATCTATTAAACCTATTATATAAACTGCCAAAATAAAGTACCACATGGGCTCACTTTCAGCTATTTGAAAAGCATTAAAAATTCATGTTATATGAACAGGAACACCCAATACTCAGCTTTTGTAAGTGAATATTTAAGATGCACCATAAATTACAGTGCCAACTAGCAGTGCTTTAAAGCACTCTGGATGTTAATAAAATCACCGTACTATAATGGACACACAAAATAAGTCACATCAGCCTATTGATGCTTACTATTATAATATATCTGTAAAACTCAGGACTTCTGCGAGGCGATGGGTTCCACTCCCATAACATGAGTTATGCTATATTATACTCTTTCACGCGGAAGTGTGTTGTGGTTTGACCCCTGCTGGCAGCTCAGCATCACCCAGCCACCCACTCGCCCTCCCCACCTGCCCCACAGCGTGATGGGGGAGACAATCAGAAGAACAAATAAGATAAAACCCATGGGGTGAGACAAAGGTAGTTTAATGAAACAGAAAAGGAAGAAAATAATAATAATGATAAAAGAATTAGAATATTGAAAACAAGTGATGCACAATGCAATTGCTCACGGCTCAGTGGCCGATGCCCAGCCAGTTCCTGAGCAGTGGACTCTGGCCAGCCTTCCCCCTAGTTTATTGCTCCTCAGATGCCATATGTTATGGAATGTCCCTTTGGTCCAGCTGTCCTGGCTGTGTCCCCTCACACCTTCTTGTGCCACTCCAGCCTTCTCGCTGGCAGGGCACAAGAAGCTGAAAAGGTCTTAGCTTACTATAGACACTGAATAGCAGCAGGTAAAACATTAGCGTGTTATCGACATTATTCTTGTATTAAATCCAAACAGCACTATACCAGCTATTAGGAAGAAAATTAACTCTATTCCAGCTGCAACTAGGACAAAGAGTCAATTTATAATTTTTATATCTGATGATACAGCCACAGATGTTGCCTCTCCATCATTACTCAAAAAAATTTTATCCTATAAGCTTTTACTTTAAAAAATTATAATCACTTGATGAAAGGAAAACCCAACACTTTTGCAGCTATTTTTCTATCCTCAAAATCCCATTACTTTATTTGTATGAATGTCTCATGAAACCTCTTTTTTTTCCTTCAAATCTGTGCTGACAAGACTTGCTGAACTAAATTGTTCAATAATGCATCAATCCGTTATTTTGTATTTATGATGTAGCTCTTCCCTATCCCCCCACAGTGCTGTGCTGAAGTCTGGAGCCAAGCACGAGTTACAAGCCTGCAAAGCACCATGTGTGCTAATTGTGCTTTATGTATTATTAATATGCAACGCATCCTGATACCAAGCTTCCAGAGCCCCAAGGCCTTCTGAGAGATTCAAAGAAAGAAGAGAGGAGATCCCGCTTGTCCTTGGCATTTTCTACCTCCTTTTGTCGACTTTTGGCCAATGCTGATTGTCAGAGCTGGGGGCTCGCTCACGCCGCTCTGCCCGTGGCAGCGATGTGCCCGTGTGCGCTGCAGCACCGCCTCGCCTGAATCCTGGCAGGCGGTGTCAAGCTGTTTACGCTTTGCTGACACACATGCTTTCCACGGCGCTTTCTTTAGGAAGACCCTTTCCAAGGAAACCTTGTTAAGCACCTGACAGAACCAATCTTCTTTTCGTTTCGAGGCACTTGGACCTTTAGATGTAATTACATGTATAAATAGAATGACTCACCCAATTTTCCTGCTGTTTGTAACTTACATTTCATTATTTTCATTTAGCTGACAGAGAGCTGACAATTGTAGCCGTCCCTGGAGATAGTGTAGTGAATCCAATTTACAGACATTCTTTGTAATTGTTTGGCAACAGACTGCCTGGCCATGCATTTAAGAACAGAGGTGAACTTATATATATTAGGATGAACCCAGATCAAAGTACCACATCTTATTTTATTTTTAATTAAAACAGCAGAAAATTAAGAGAGTGTGGCAAACTGTACAGGCAAGAGAGCCCATCTGGACATATTTGACAGGGCTCCTGTCATGCTGACAACTTTTTTACAGCTCAGTGGTGTCTGACAAATTCAGAAACTATTTTCTGGGCTTATTAAGAGAAAATTGAAAGGGTCCAACCATGAAGCAGTCCCTGACTGCTGCTCGGCACTGTATCTTCTCTGCTGCTGCTCTGAATGCAGGCAATCCTGTGGGCTGCTACACCTGGCACGTGGGGACTGCTCCAGAAATGAGCATGTTACCTGCTACTGGTGAGGGAGACAGGAGAACCATAAAGGTGTTTGTCTTCCTGGTAAATACACCCCTAACACTTAACATCTCCCTTTGCTTCCCTTAAGTTCATTACATTCCTTAAACATGTTGCTTTCTTTAAATTCATTATACAAATACGAAATCAAAAGCTTTGAAAGGACTAACATATTCCTATCAAGTAGAAGCTTCAGGTTTGTTCTTTTCCATGGCTTCATTGAAGTTTACCCCAGTGAATACACCCAGCTCAGATGTACAGTCCCAAATCTCACATGGAGAGCTGTGTGCCTTTGGTACTTGGTAGGGCTCAGTCAACTGCATGGCAAAGATAGAATAGAAAATACCATCAAAAACTTCCAACTTACCTTGGAGTTCCAAAAAAGAAAAACATAGAAGTACAAACAGCTGCTAACAGCTTCATATTATGCTCCCCCTGGAAAGTAAATACAGCCTATGGGGAATTTTCCAGTAGATACAAACGGCTCAAACAAACTACAGGGGAAAGAAGTGAGAGAAAGAGGGAGAAGAAGTTATGAGGACCTAGAGAAACTACAGAAATTACAGTCTCAAAGCCTCCAGTTCATTTTGAAGTCAATCTGTTCCACTTCTATTAAGATGACTGGTGATCAGAAGACATTTAAGACCATTGTGTTTCTTTACCGGACCTTTTACTTCTAAGTACTGTGATTTTTTTTAAGCAGAGGTTATAAAAGTACTGATATCAAATTCTAGAAACTAAAAGAAATTCTTACTGAAGATAAAGGGATTCTTACAAAGAAAATATTATTTCCCTGTTGCATTCAATTTTATGTAGATATTCCTGTACTAGAAATGAATGGCATTGTAAATGGAGTAAAAAATAATAATACAAAAGACATGACATAACAGGAATTGCTGTATCGATTCTGTGTTCCCTGTTTCTTCGGTTCCTTTGGTCCATTGCTTCTTAATTAGTATTGTGTGTGTCTACATTAATGTGATAGCCCGAAGCAGGAGTGCTCTTCTGAATCAAATCCCCTGCCATTTCCAATTACCCCATTTTGTTTCAGATCTCAGTGTAACACGAGAGCACACAAGCTTCATCTCAGTCTATAGGCCTAAACGAAGAGCTGAGCTTCACACGCTCGCCTGATGTGCTCCAACCACTGACAGGTAATCAGTCTGCAGGACCAGAAAAGAGTCAGTCCCAGCACATGTGAGGGAGCTGCTAAGTCCTTGGCACCAGCTCTTTCCCCTTCAAAACATGTTGTACTGAGCTGCCTGCTAAGGTGGATGTAGTTTTCTTTCATTCATGCCAGCCACTTTGCTATCTTTGCATCCTGATTAAAAATGTAGCAGATCTAAAATATAAAACCTTCTTAAACATTTTTTAAAATTCTTCTTTGGCATTAAACACCTTGTTAACAATGTAACCAAGTTCTGGGAGTTTTTCTAACACGCTGGCAATAAACCACCAGAGGAACACTTCTTGAAACAGCTCAGTATAATTTTTANACAAAACATGTTGTACTGAACTGCCTGCATAGGTGAGTGTAGTTTTCTTTCATTCATGACAACCACTTTGCTATATTTGCATCCTGATTAAAAATGTGGGAACACTTCCTGAAACAGCTCAGTATAATTTTTATTATGATAAAATAATCAAATAAGTTTTCAAATGTGTCACTATCAGAAACCACCAAATGTTTGCTCTATTTCTTCACTGTTGTCCAGGTTTTGGCTGGGATAGAGTTACTTTCATCTCAGTAGCTGGAACAGTGCTATCATTATCTCAATCCTTTGGCCCCATACTGCAGGCCAAAAAGGACTGTTGGGGTTTAAGCCCAGCTCCAACTAAGCACCAAGAAACTGCTGGTTCAACCTCCCACTGCACAGTGGAATGGGGAGGAGAATCAAAAGTAAAAATTGTACATTTTGATAAGAGCAGGTTAATATTTTAAATGAAAACAGAGAAGAAGAAGAAGAAGAAGAAGAAGGAGAAGAAGAAGAAGAAGAAGAAGAAGAAGAAGAAGAAGAAGAAGAAGAAGAAGAAGAAGAAGAAAAAAAAGAAACCAAGGCAAAACAAGTGATGCACAATACACTTGCTCACCACCCACTGATTAATGCCAGACCCTGCTCTCCTTTTGAGTAACTCCCCCAGTTTATACACTGGGCATGAGGNCTTTTGAGTAACTCCCCCAGTTTATACACTGGGCATGAGGTTCTCTGGTGTGGAATATCCCTTTGGCCGGTTTGCTCAGGCCGGTGTCCTGGCTGTGCTCCCCATCAGGTTCTTGTGCCCCTCCTCACTAGCAGAGCATGAGATGCTGAGAAGTCCTTGACTCTGGGTAGGCACAGTATAACAACAACAAAAACATCAGTATGTTACAAATATTATTCCAATACTGAATCCCAAAAACACAGGGCTGTGTCAGACACTGAGAAGAAATTAACTCTATCCCAGTCAAAACCAGGACAACTGTGGATATGTAGTGAACTCCCTTTTCTCTGATTGGAGATAGAGATGTGGGAGACACAGATCAAACCAAGCAATTCTCAGAAAACCTTATGTTAACTGAGTTGATAGGAAGCTGTTGTTAATAGCAGTTACTATTTGGACAGTAAATGCCCTCACTGCGGTTCTCTCACGGTTTCCACGGGTGCTTGCTCACAATCATGCAATGAGAAGAACAGCTGTAAGGGCAAGGCCAGATGTTCACTCAGAACTAGGCAACTGCACTGGCACACTGGTGTCTTCTAGGTAGTGCTGGAACAGTCCCTCACAGGGTCGCTGACATCTGGCACGTGTATGACTCCTCAGTCCTTGTCAGCGGCTGGCAGCTCTTGCCCTCTCCAAAATGCCCAAGTTACCCAATGCTTGGCTGGTGTTGATGGGCTGTGGCCTCCTGAGGTGTCGGCTGATTTGGATGTTTTATCACTTCTGATGGATTTAATGGGACCAGTTACAGCTTCTTGGGAGACTGCCACAGGTTGCCTCTCAGCACACACTTTCCACTCTTCAGCTGTTGTTATGCAGTAAACTTTTTTTCATCCACACACATTCACACACACTCGCAGAGAAGGGGCTTTCATATTAAATCTCATATCTTCTTTGTGCCCTATACTGAAATCTGGAAACAAAAATTATTTTCTAGCTATATTCTCAACCAGAAAAGACTTCTAAGCTCCTAGAAAAATCTCCTGGTTTATTTACTCATTCCATTCCACTGTCATGCTGCTAATATTGTCCGGCAGAACAACAAATTAGAATACTTACAATGCATACGTTTAATGACATATTTTAAAACAAAGATAATGAGCATGGAGTTTTAGCAATTGTACTTACCCTGCTTTACTCCCAAACGTCAACCTCTCTGCATACTTCTCTTGTTTTGTTCCCAAGTTTAAGTGATGCGACAAACGTTACTTGTGAGAAACTATACAGTATGCTCGTCTGGACTGACATAAAGAGGATTTTTAGCTTTGTTTTAGTTCATGGTTTTAAAATGCCCTTCACAAGTCTGTGTCTAAGCACCAGGAATTTAAACTAATCTGGAAAAAAAGTGCTATTTTCCCTATTTAATACACAAGAAATTCATAGTTAGATAAATGCCGTCAAACTAGAAACAACATCCAGAATTACAGGCTCATGGGCCAATATCTCAACAAAAGCTGCTTGCTCTCTCTGCCATGGCTGAGAATTAGAACCACAGCTGCTGACATCCAAAAGTGGAGAAGGCTTTCAGCTCTCTTACAGAGGAGTAATCATTCCTTCCCTTGCAGCCATTCCATCACACTGTCCTTTGCACAAATATTCAGTAGTTGCTGTCCTTTCTGCTTTGCTGTGTTAGCTCTAAATCATCATTCATGTTTCTCCTTATCAAATAATCTCAAATTATTTTTGAGAGTTTATTTATTTAAATTTACTTAGAAGTAGAAGATGCATAATTTAGACTTGCATGTAAAACCAGTTAATCAGTGCAAGCATGGAGGAGATATGGATAATGAGAAAAAACCTGTTCTTAATTATGTCATCATCCCTTTTGGGTTTTATCTCTTACAGCTCTAACATGAGTCTGGCTGTACCCAGCCAGACTGCTCTGCATCTGAATAGATGGGTGATTCAGCAACATTTCAGCTAGAGGTCTCTCAATTTATTCATATCGTTTGGGAGGCTGAAGCAGAGACACTATTCACCATGGCTGAAAAAAAATTGCAAACGTCACATGTGTCTTCAGAAAGGGAAAGGAGGAAGATTGGGAAACCACAGGCCAATCAGCTGGTCTGGGGCTTGGAGTCAGACTCAAAACTTGAAAAAAATGACAGAACATGCAGTAAAACACTTTTTAAAAGTCTTTCTTTATGGAGCTAAAACAACATACAAAAAAGAAAGGGGCTAGGAAGAGACTGAAGGGAAGAAATCCTGAAAACAAATAACATGACAGAATGAAGCTACAGGAAAAGTAAGCTAAGGGGAAATTAATGCTAGAAAAACAGAAAAGAAGTGCGTGTGAAGGAAGAGAAAGATACAGAAAATAAAGCTAGCAAGAGAGGAAAAATTGTTATATAGAAAAACAGAGGGCATAACATCAATTCACTTGGCTTAAGTCACCCTTTGCATGCAAGGCTGCACTTGACTCGTCTTTATTCTGTAAAACATGTTTGCCAAAGTCCATAATGAAGTCTGGAACAGAGAGAATCTGTTGTGAACTCTCTGGGCCTTTGCATATTTTTAAATAATTCAAAATATCACAGAAAAGAAACTGATAAAGTAACACTTTCCTGTTTCTCATTCCAATGCAGGAAGAATTTATAACATCACTTGGAAAAATACGTTTATTTTTTCCATATTGTAATCCTCATATGTAGTACTAATTTTCAAATCGTGCATTATAATCACAAGAGATCATTACCACATGGTAAGTTACCTGAAGACCAAGAAACCTAAACTATGCTTTAATCAAAAGGTGATGAAATAAAGCATTTTATAACAGGTTTCAAACCTTTAAATTCCCAGTACAGTGTAAAAAGTTGTTTTCGTATCACATAGGAAAACCAGCCTGCATCACTGCAGTGCTTCTTCTGCATCATTCGAGACATTGTCACCAATATTATCATTACTAAAATAACACTTCTTTCATGTTACATATTTAACTATAAGCATTCCATAATTCCTCATTAACAGTGCTGTATTCCTAACCTGATCATGTTACTTGGAGGTGGATGAGAGCTATTCCCAGTCACGGGAAGTCCAAGGAACCGGCTGAAAGGCTGGTGAACCTGTATGCAATGTTCTGTACTGCAGCCACCTTGTGTGTGGCAGACAAAGCCCCCAGGTGTGAAAGGCAGCTGTGCAATGCAGCATGCTGCTCCGGGGCTGATGCTGCCTTGTACAACCTATATCCATGTACAGCTGGGTAGCTATCAAACAGGGAGAAGGGAAGAGAGGAAAAGAAATAGCAAAGGTCATCTTGGTGGACTGCCGTTCATCCTGTGTGTGAGATACCCTTGTGGCCCCAGCAGAGAACAGAGACTCAAGCAGGGGATTCAAATAATCCAGAAAGTCTCTCCAAATTCTTAGTCCCAAGTTTACCTGAGACACTAACTGTACTTATATTGCAAAAGGAAAATGAAATAAAATAAAATAATTTAAATGTAATTTTTTTAATAATAATAAACGATTATTTTTAGAAATGGGACCAGAAAGGTACCCTGATGATGCTGGTGCACACAGCTGTGCTAACACCAGCCAACCTTGTCAGCTGTTGCCTCTTTTTCGTCCTCACCTCTCCACAGCACCTCTGTCCCTTTGCTCTGAGTGTTATGAAAAGCCAAAACAACTACCGAAGTTAGGTTTTTTACTTTTCTCTAGTTATTAATGGAGCTCTCTGTCTAGACAAAACCTCATTTCTTAAAACTTACTGGAACCTAATCTTGAAATCTCTCCTGTTCAGTAAAAAAGCGCCGCAGCCCTAGTTAAGGCAATAGCTATGGGAGCTGTGGGAACAGAGGTGGCAACATGAATATTGAGGAACTGTTTTTCCAAATAGGAATGGCTGTTTAGAGACCAGAGGAACACACCAGCCCATCAGCCCATGAGACTCCTCGCTGCCTCCTTTCTTCTTGTTTGATAAGAGGAGAGTGACAGATTTTACCAGAGATCAGAGGAAACTGTCTGATCCCAGTGGGCTTTGGGGACCCGAGAGGTCTTGCTGAGGGACCTACCACTAGTTAAAAGCAAACAGCTCATCACACAGCAGGAAGGGATCTGAAAAGATGGAAATGAGGCACATAAATGGGAAGGAGGGATTTGGCTGACAGAAAAGTGGTAAAAGAGAGAATTAAAGAAAAGGAGGGCAGGGGGAAGAAAAAAAAAAAGCAGACTGAGGGACAAAACAACCACAAACCCAACCTGTGCAGGAAAACATCATAAACTTCCTGGGGCTGCAGTTCCCTTTTAAAATTCCCCAAGGATCAGCAGGTAGTTTAAGCTGACAGTTAGATGCAGAGCACCCTCTGACATTTATGGGAAGGATTCTCAGCTGAGGAGCAGCAGTTTTTCTCATGGATACATCAGAATCATTAATTTGCTGGCCCTCATACTTCAGCACATTAAGGCCAGATACTCCTCTCTCCCTCTGGTCATGGAGATGTTTTTTTCCTGAATCTTGTGTTCAGGTGAGTGGGTTTCCACTGCTGACATTTAATATTGTTCAAGGCAAAGAGGCTGTGTGACCAGACCTCTTTATCAGCAAAACAGTAAACACATTTGTAGTGTTACTAAATTTTGTTTGGCTGCCTGAAATGAAAACTAGACTGAGTGATAACAGGCTGGAATACCCTGAGACTCAAGCAAATCAAAGACTACTTTAATGGGGACCATGAAAAGTCTTTTGAAAAAATTCAAAGAGCAAAATACTACAGAGTATTACAGACAAAAAATAAAAAGACTGTCTTGAGGGAGTGAGTTAGTGGCTTTTCGTCTACAAAGAACGTTAGTACAAAAAGACACCTGGATCTTCTGATACAAAAAAAAACAGCAACAAAATAAGAAAAAGTAGACAAATAAATATCCCTGACCACAACTCTCCTCAGTCCCACCAGTTCTTACAGGATTCTTCTAAGTCTCATCAGCTGCTGAGAGACCATCTGGAAGAGCTCTAGTGAAGGTTCTATGGATATTGTCTTTATAGCATAGGCTCTTGAATGTGGCTATAGCTTTCTACCTGTGGGCTGAATGGAAGAACACATCCAGAAAGCAAAATTCCTTCTTGGGTAATGAGTTCCATAAGAGAAAGCTTCTGCCCCTGAATTACATACTCTCTATGGGAGTTTACAAGAGAGCTTCCAGAAAAGTTGGGTGAATATGTATATACTCTCTCTGAAAGAAAACACTTCAGGATAAGAAGACTAACTGGTACTAGTTCTGAGCATGAGACAGTGCTGTATGCTGGTCCCTTTCTTTTGGTGACACGCCTACACCCACAAACATCTGTCTTTGCTGCAAGCTCCCTCATGAGGGCCTCTTCTCTCAAAACTTTTACAAAAAATAGCCTCTGAGGTTCACTCCTTGCTACATTGAACACCACCCTTACAAAGCACTGCAGATGTGTGAATGTCAGCCTTGCATTGTGCCATATCCACTTTTGCTGGGAGGCCAGAAACAGATCATCCATCCTCACCACCCATCACCACTGCTTGCTGAGCTTCCGCTCAGTTCCCTCCCAAAGCCTGTTCTGGTTCTGCTCATGACTGCTAATGCAGCAGCTGTCCATGGATGGCAGGCCTGCTGTTGCTTCTGTTGCTGAGGTGAATGTGTGATTTCTGATTCTGAATAGAGTCAGCTTGGATCCAGAAATGGGTACTACGTATGGTCCTCCACCACGATGGAAATTTGCCCAGGGCAGCAGTGAGCAGCACCGAATGTCCTGGTCCTTCCTGTGCATAGTGCCCACCACCAAGACCTTACTGCAATCCATCTGGGGTGTGACACTGTCATTCCTTATATCTGAGGTGTCTCTGGTCACAGAGCAGGCACTAGGAGATGCAAAGGTCTGAATTTCCCAGATCAGGACACTGCATGTCCACTGCCGCGGTTGCAGCTGCAGGGTAGTGCCTACCACCTCCTTGTCCCAAGGCTGCTGTCACTGCAAAGGACACGTCACTGCCTTCATGGGAGAAGGCAGCTCCTCACCAAGTGAGGAAGGTTTAATGAATCTGCATGAGCCAGTGATGGATGATAGATGTTGCCCATTATTAGCAAGGAAAGGCAAGTGCTGCTTGGAGTATTTTGACATGTTAGAGATGAGTCATGGGAATTCCTTATATTGCATTTTCAAGAGCCCATTCCAAATAGAGAGAATAACTAATATAAGAACAGTTATTTTCAGCTTTCAAGCTACCATCTCCTGAGCTCTTGTCACCATGCAGAGAAGCTGGTAAGCATCTAACAACCTTGTGTTACAAGAAGGTAAAGCTGCAGAGTGTGAGTTTGCTCGTGTGACAAAGCTGACACGAAGACTCAGCTCCCGGCCCCCAACCTGGTTGTTCATATCACACTTCTCTCCTCTAAAATTTTAGAGTGGTCAAATAAGAAGTTTGAGTCATTCAAACAGAATCTGATCCAGCCAGGCTATCAACAGGAGTACTACTATTGTGAAGTAAATGAAACTGCTCACAGAAAGTGGGTGTCCACGGCTTCTCTTTGGGAGTAGATGGAAGACTAAAGCAAATTATGTTTTCTTTTAAATGGGAAAGAGAAACTGTCGGATGATTCTCCAATTTCAGTATTGTTAGCTGTTGTTAAATTAATAAAACATCCAGTACGTGAGCAAATTATCAAATGGCTTAAGTACAATTATAGTGCATTTCAAATATCAGTTCTAATTATATTTTCCTTTGACAAAGTAATTACACTTCAAGAAACCACAATCAGAACAATTTTTCACTGCCAAATCTGAGAACAGAAGGTGAAAAAGGTGCATTTAGATGATTTTATAAATTACTAACTTAACTTTTATATAATAAAAAAACCATAATGGTAGAACGGCTTAAAAATAGACCAGAGAACTCACATTTTAATCCTATTTCAAGTCGTTCAATGATTTGTAATTTAATGAGCCTTAATACAAAGCTTATGTTTAGTTTTCTTTCCCTCCATTAACTTGATTTCTTGATATTGAAAGTTATTTGGCTGCCATAGAAACAATATATATTTTTAGTCAAAAATTCACACAAGAGCAAAATTAAGTACAGCCATTTCCTGTCCCACCCCAGCTCCACAAGATACTCTGAACATCTGTTAGAGAAGACCACAAGATATTCTTGTGAGGACTGAGAGGCTATTTACTTTGTGAGGGTATTTGGTTCAGGGCTGTTGAGCATAAGAGACTGGGACGAGACAGGAAGAGAAGGAATACAGTAAAAACCCAGTCACAGAATCCAAAAAGAGAAGAAGAAAATTGATACTGATACCAAAGACCAGAGCTCTCACATTGGTTATCGATAGGACATTGCTGGAACAAAGCTTTGACAGGTTCCACCAAAACTCTTCGGCTGATGAGGGGGAAGCAAGATTACCAGTGGTCTTAAGGGCATAAGCAAACCTGCTATGGGATATTTGAGGAAATTGTGGGAATGCAATAAACTTACTATGAAATATTTAAGGGAAGGGGAAATACAGGCATCAGTGTAGATAGGGAAGGACAAATAATGGGAAAAAGGAGAGAAGAGGAGAGCAGATAAATGCCACCAAGTCCTGTGCCTGACAGGACTGCAGTCTGTCACAGTAACACTCCATTCTTCAATATCACCCTGGGTGAGGGTGCTCATCTGCTAGCGTGGCTGGATCCCAACTAAAAAACAAGTAAGGTCCAATTGTATTTCTCATGTTTATGTCAGGTGGCCACTGTAGCCCGAAAAACAATGCTGTGCCTTGAAGCCTCCTGGACTCAGCTTTCCTCCATCAATGCTCCCTCTATAATCCCACTGTTTTCAAGTGCACACACACACCTCTCCAGATGTGCTGTGTATGATCAGAATCACTCTGTCAAGGCAGCACTGAAAGATAAAACATCTGCTCCGTCCTTGTCATGTGGACCTGATGTTCTTCCAACCTGAGGCAGCAACGGATGCACAGAATAACTCCCAAATTTCTTCCAGGCTGATTTTGATGAATTGCTCCTTCTGGACTGACAGCAGAGGGATAACATGACTAGAACTATAAATGCTGGTCTTCAACTTTTTTCTCCTTTCCTCTTCACAATAGAAGCGTGACAGGGGTTTCTGATAGCACACAGAAGATTACAGACTTACTGGGGCCAGTGGGGTCTTCTGTGAGAGAAGGCACGGATTGCCTCTCCAGGGCAGTGTGGTGATATGGATGCAGTGTTATTTTAAGACCTACCTCAGTCTCAAAATGCATTCAGTAAGGTCTGAAAAAGTTGCAAGTAGCATTTGACATGCTGCCTCAGCTACTCAGCTCCCCATGGTGCCCAGGAGAAAACCACACACCCAAGATAGCTCGCAGAAAATCTGTTTGGAGATGCAGGTAAATAGTGGGTCTATCTGCACAGCCAGACTAGTAGCAGATTGAGAAAGAGAAGATAATTAGCAATTTTGGGATGTTAGCAATATGCATTTTCAGACAAAAATATTTGCTTTGAGGCTCTGACTTATAGTTCTGGCACCATTTCTGTTCCAGTCTTCCTTTCAGACACTAGAGACTGTCCAAGTTCTCACTGATGCCTGTTTTATGCCCCTTTCTTTTCCTCCCATAATTAACATATGTTACATGCTTTTGGAATCAGATAATTTTGTTCAAAGTTTTCGTTTTTTCCCCACTATTCAGCTAATGATCACCAGAGCTATTAAGTTTGTAATTTTTGGTTGTTTTCAATCCCACGCACCCTCGACTGCAAGGTTCAGGGCCACTGCAAGCTCTTAGCAGGCTCTTGCATGCATCCAAACAGCTCATATTATTTTTGTTAAGAAGGAAGTTATTCTTTCTGCTGTATTCCCCTCACCATTTTTGATGTGAATATCTTTCTTATTGTGTTTCATTGTTACACATCTCTTCTGTGTCCTCCCACAGTAATGCCAGAAGCTGGGTCAGTCGTGTCGTGTTCACAAAGTGTTTTGGAGGTTTGGGACGCGGGAGGCTGTGGAAGCTGCCAAGTTGAGCCCCAGGAATGCAGCACCAGTGTGCCACTCACACAAAGGACCTGGGAGTGATAATCTGCCCATTACAGAGAAGTTTTTGGGGTGGAACTGTGTTGTTGTACGTCTGGAGAAAAAGTTCTGTCTTGTAACAGCACCATGGAGAACAGTAATGGCACCTGAGACCAGGCAGGCTAACTGGACCACTAGGTCTGTTTTGACTCACTTCTCACTGGATTTAAATCCCGCTTCTCATGTGAGTACTGGAATGTACTGGAATATTCTGCCCATCCAGTGTCTGGTTGTAATTCATAGTCAGGTTCTGAATGTGAGCAATATCCAAAAATGGTTTCCTAAAGTTTCTTAGAAGCCTTTTTGTAGTGGTGATTGTGAATAAAACATAGAAGAAACCAAATTCAGGCACATTGGTATTCAGATCCAAGCAAAAAGCATTAGTGTAGTCCTAAAAGTCATTGGCCTGATTTATGGCCTGAACTATTATATTCCTCCAGGGTTTCAGTGATGACATGCTTGCCACATGCTGTCTGTTTAACACAGTCCTTTGTCTTTCTCAGAATTATTCTGTAAAAGTCAGCATTTATGCAAAAGAAAACTAAGGGAAGATTAGAAAGGCCAGGACCATGCTAGGCCCAGCATACAAATCATTCAGCCAACATGCCTTATGTGTTGTCACCATTGGGGCATCTGTGCCTTCTGCTTTCCACCCTCACTCACAAAACCTCTTTGTTTTCCCCTGGAATATCAGGATGCTCCACAAAAATTCACATGAGCATAGGCTTGAGCCCGGGGTTTGCAGCAGCAGGGCTTCAGCGTTGATTATGAGCCATTCTGATGTTTTCCACTGATTACCATGCGTGTTTCTCTCCTACACAACATCTAAAATGATTCCTCATGTTTCTGTTGTCCCCTCTCCTAATACAAGGGAAAAGGGCATTTCCTAATACTGAAAGGCAGATGAGGAACACTCTCCCCAGGCAAAGCATGAATAGCCTGTAGCCAACTTATTTCACAGTATTCCTCCATGTCAACATCTTTCCTAGATCCCCCAAATGATTATGAATTCGTACTGATAAGGAAAATACCCAGGGGTATCATAATGCCAAGAGCTTTGGTGGGATATGTCTCCTCATTCTTTCTTCAAGCCACAAAACTGCTTCTCACTCAAGGAGACAAAAAAGAAACTTTCTGTATACTCAGAATAATAAAAAACTGGAAACTTTGTAGTTCTGTAACACATCTGGTGCCTCCTGTTACTGGAGGCAAAATGCTGAGCTAGGTAGATAAGTGTTTGAATAACACAGTTATTGTTTATTAATATCATAAAAAATTACCTCTGATGAGCAAGATGGAACAGTATTTGACAGCAGATCACTCAGTTGTTTTATAAATGCATACAAGCTGCTATGGCAGTCAGGAATAAGATATACAACTGCAATACCAGTAATTTTTGACACATTTTTCCCTGTTTTCTATTGTTTCTCTCTAAGTCCCACTAGTAATCAACAATTCGGCAGTCTTACAGGTTTCCTTACTCAGAGCAAGAACTTATTTTAAACTTGATTTACCTATTCCTTCTCAAACCATCAACCAGAAGCAGAAATTTTACAGCTTTAAAAATACATTAATATGAAGCTGGGGGCAAGAGTTAATGACAGTCATTTCTACCTTTCTCTAAGTACTGACTGAACATGCAAGGATTCAGAGAAATTCTTGCTTCTAACAGTATGCACCCTTTATTACAACATGAGGTATGAGGTGAGTTTCCTTTCTTTTCCAGGAAGACAGGCTTTAAAGGACTTGACATTGCAAAGGAGTCATAGGGCAAAATAACAATACCACCACGCTTTCCTTTACAATTTCACCCCAGGTTGCCAGCACACCTAATATGCAGCTGCATTATCACAAAATCAATCAAAAAGAAGTATAGAGGATATTGAGGTCCTTCAGGCCATTACAGCCACACAACATGTTAATCAGTGCCGGGGAGACTCAATGTGTGTGTCCAGTTTCAGCATTTCCCCTGTGAAAAGCCCCAGATGTTAACTGCTTCTGAAATCTTGAGCATAAATATTCCTGTTTTACTAAATGGTTAAGTTCCTAATCATGACTCATTAGGGCTATTATTGTTCTATTTTATTTACTTATTTGTTGACAGGTTAAAGTTACAGATATAACAAAAGCTCTTCTATGAATAACATATGACAAATGAAGAGACGTTCTATTTTAAATGGCTTTTCCTCTTTAAGGCTTTGTAAAAAAAAAAAAATGTTTATCCTGTTTTTAACATCTGACTGGAAGTTCCAAATCTGCAGGTTTCTTTCCTGATGAAACAGTGAAGTTCACAGAACTGGATAGCAACTACCCCTACACCATGTATTTGAACAATTTAAGTATTTAAATGAACTATCATGTGAGTCTGATCCTTTGAATCCATAGAAATTGTAATCTACTCTGCACAGTGGCCATACTAGATGTTCATTACTAAGTGGAGTTGGAGAAGCGAGGGAGGGTGATAAATCACCACCACAACAAGGAAAACAGCCCCCCTATCTGGAGGCACCAGCTTTCCAAGCCTTCTGCAGAAGGATTGAGCAGCCTGGCGTCCCCAAATACTTTGACATGCATATCCTCTAAAACTGTAACTCACTTCAGGCAGGCTTGACGAAGAGCTGGAGTAGACATCACTGTGGCAGGCAGGCACTGACACTGTCAGAGAATATAGGGACATTTTAGACACTGAGAGGGTGTTTCATGTCTAAATCCCACCTTTCTCATCTTGCACTGTGAAGTTCAAGGATACCCAACAAATGAGTCCTATCTCATGTTGTGCCCTTCCCAAAAGACTAATTCCAATAAAGCTAACAGCAGGATTAATAAAAATTACGTATGTTTCTTTTCGTATCTTGCTCTACGAGATACTTGCCATCATTAGAAGAGTCCGACCAAAATGGAATCTCTCTTACTTCTTCTGCAGAGGCTGCACAGCTGCCCAGAGCTGCTCCAGGGATACACAGGAGACATCTGGCACCCCAGAGCCCGCCGGAGTTACTGTCCAGCTGCAGGCTGACCTCCCATAATGTGGGCATGTAGTTCCAGGCACGCCCAACTCAGCTGAGCTGCATTGAAGCTTGTGGCTTTAAACTGCTGTACACGAGGCAGCCCCACCAACACAAGCAGCCTGGAAAAAGCTGCCGTTTGTACTGAGTAAGACAGAGGTACTTTTCATGGTTTCACCAGCTTTGCTCCTCTCAGCTTCTGTTCCTCTTGTTTCCTCAAGCTTGTGAGCAAGTGAGCTACAATTTGTAGGCTGAGAGAGGAATTTCCCAATAGCTCAAATCCTGCAGCTGACAAACCTGCTCTATAAATAAGAGAAGTGGCAGTTTTTCATCACGAGCTTAAATTAGGTTTGAGCACTCTGAAAAACCTCCTGTGAACCTGCAATACTGATAGGAAGTGCACACATTTACTCCTTGTCTCACCTATCCCAAATTAACCTCCTCCTGCCCATCTAATTTTCCATCTGGAGGAAATTTTGGCACACTCTGGTTCAGACTCAGAAAAAAGTCTGTAGTAATTCATCCAAAGTTTTGTCTATGGCTTGAATGTTTAGCTAATTGTGGAGGCATCCATGCCCCCTTGCTGATGTGCGTGCTGCCAGCATGTGCCCCACAACGCCCTCACACAGCTCCTTCTCCCACCCTTCCCACCTGCTGGTCCAATGGAAATGAACCCATCAGACTCTCAGAAAGCATCAACCACCTTGGGCTTCACTAACTAATAATAATAATAATGATAATAATATGAAGGAGTAAATTTTGCCTTGTGCTAAGTGGCTTAGTGCTCACTATCTTGTTCACCTTTGATGTAAAAGTGCCAGATCCAAATCCCTCCTCCTCCTCCACCTTGCAAGAAATCTCAGTATAAACACAGACTTCCAGCAAGAATATCGTCGTTGTTAAATTACATTTTCATTTCTCCTGTTGAAATTTCTCCACTTTTTTATTTTTATACAATTACCCAATATATTTTGGAGCAGAAATTCAATGTGCTGTCTGCGCTTCTGACAACTTCTTGTGGTACATCTTCAGTAACATACACCTAAAAAGTGCTGTCTGAAGAAAATGTGCCCCTGCAAACAAATATTGACAGAACATTAAACTATATTTGATTGCTCTAATGGAAACTGTCAAAGGCCACCTGGTTCTTCAATGCAGAAAAAGAGAAAAAAAAAAAAAAGCTTTTTCTTCTATTCATGAATCTCTGAGCATATGCAGCTTAATTTTTTTTATTTTCCCATTTTTAGATTGAGGTTTACTCTCAAGTGGAGGGCTCAGCTATTGCTAATACAGAGATCAATGAAAGCATCACCACATCTTTTTTTCCTCCCTCTGGCTTTATGATTTCCAGAGAAAGCAACTTACTAAGCTTTTTCTGTCTTAACCTTAAGGTGAACTGTAAAAACATCAGAAAGGTATAACATTTCCTATGTATTCTTCCATATTCTATTGAGAGTTTTTGTATTCAAGAAAGATATTTTAAAATTTTTCTCATCTCCTATTTAGATCCCTTTCCAGTGAGCACACCCTCAAATGAAAGGAAGGATTTTGTATATTCTTAAACTAATAATGGGCCTTTTCTTTCCTATTAGTATTAAAAATTGCATCTTCTTGAGCTTATTTACCGGTAAATTTAGATCATATATTCCTTTGTGGAGGTTAGGTCACCTCAGCAAACATGAATTTTACCTCTTCACCCTCTACTATTTGTGGATTTTCTTTCAGAAGTAATATCTCAGCTGCTGGCACTATATCCTTATCCAGCTTGAAATTAATAAATACCACATTTCCTTTCATGCTGGCAGGTCTCTAAACTTTTGCTGCAATATTGACAATGGTTCTTATGATACATTTTATGAGGTAATATTGTTGCTACTATCCTCTGAGCAGAGTGCATGAAAACCCCACCAAAGCAAATCAACACAATTTAGTTCTCGCATGTCGCTGCCTGGGGTTGAGTGGTTTGATAGATGTGCTGAATATTTGCAGTCTCAACCTCAGAAGTGAGTCTGCCTTCCCATCCTGGGTCTGCTTTATGATTTTGATTCTCTGTCACACTTGTAGCACCAAAAGAGTCTTCAGCCTCACATGGTTCAAACTGTGGTGTGTTATTCACTTTTCTGAGCAACTTGTTTTCATTTATTTCACAATTATATTTATTCAGATGTGGAGTTTGGGTCAAAATATACTAATCTTAACGTTTATTAGTTGATTTATGGACAAATGTTTGCAGAAAATCAATTTTTCTCATGATTCACACAAAGACATACTCTTGCAGTTATTAATGAAAGCGTAGTAAATCTCCATCTGTGAAGCTATTTGAAAGTCAGTTGTGCAGATCCACCAGCAGCCTGATCTCACTTGAAGCAGGAATTTGGACTAGATAGCCTCCAGAGATCCCTTCCAACTTAATTATTCTATGAATACATAGCATTAGCATCTTATCCTTATAATACTGATTTTATTATTGTAATTTGCTCTCTCGGGAAGTTTGGCTGCAGAATGAACTATTCATCTGGTGCTTATGAAATCACCAGACAACAGAGATTGCCTAGCCTTCGTAGCAAAAGCACAGATTCTGTTAACTTCTCAGCAGTTTTTACAACTGCAGATTGTAAATATCTTATTCTTCTTTTTTCCTGCCTAGGGAAGGGCTGCTGTACTAACTGTGTGGTGGATCAGTGCTCTGAACATATGGTCCCTAATCCCTACACGTTGTTTGCAACCATTGCTCTTTAGGTGGCAAATCACTTAACAAAATCCAAGTGTATAAAGAAAAGTACATGTGCCAGCAAGGAGTATTTTCTCTCGAGGCCTGTGTGTTTCCCTAGTCACCCCTGGTGCAGGAGCTCCAAATCCACACACTGCTGTGTCCACAGAGCCCTGCTGATCCAAGCCAACCATCACCTTTCCTTCAGCAGTGCTCTTCTCCCGTCCCCTTCTCACTGAAGCTTTCTGACCCTGCTTTTGGGATGCTCATGACTTTCTTAGCAGAAGGCTTTTTCAAAACGGAAGGAAGTATGAGGACTTCTCTGAGTGGGTGACAATAGACCCACACATTGCTCACTCATGGATGGAAAAGGCTACAGCAAAGCCTTATTAGAAAACAACTGCCAAATTGTTTTGGCAACCACAGCAGCTTCTGTCAGATACTCATTCAGCACACACAATTACCACCATCTTCTAGTCCTTCTGCAGCAAGATTTAATCCCCCTCCACACAGAGGTATCCAGGGTTCTGAGTGTTTCTGCTGTAGACAGACAGATGAGCTTGCTACTGCTTAGGGCACAGAGCAGGCACTGAGTCTGAACTGCCCGGAGAGACAGACTGCAGCCATCATTCCTACTCTCCCCTATCACCTAAACGCATGAGGTTAGTCAATATGATTTTCTGGGGTGATGAGTTTGATCCTATCAATAGATTTCAGCTACTGGAAATACCATTCCTTTAACGGTCCAGCTCTGAAAAGGGTGATATTAGGCAAGGAAGAATGAGTGTAGCAGAAAAAAGCAGAAGGAAGCGCAGGAAGGAAAGCCACGCAGCTGCAGAAAAAGCAACACTACTTCATATACATTCTAGGGAAAAGACAATGAAAGTGTGAGTAGTATATTCAAGGAGAGTCTTTATGCAACCAGGAAATCACCTATGTGAAATATAAAACAAAGCCTGAAAAAGCAAAGGCATAAAAGTAGAGTAAATTTTGCATAATGTGTCAGTCCTAAGGTTTGGTAGGTAGAAATCTACTGAAACTGATTTAAAATAAAGAGCTTACTTTGAACTGCGGATGAAGTCAGAAAGGTAGAACACAAAGTGCTAAAACTGCTCAGGATGGACCATTTCCTACTGCCAGCTGGCACAAAGGGATATAGAATTATTTAAATGAGGATCAAAATTTAATCCATGGGGCTCACCATTCTGTATCTTTACAATTTCAAATCATAGCATTCATATATTTTGTTGTATTTGAAGACCTTTATTCAATCCTTATCATCTACTGGAGCTCACTGTACAGTAAATAAACTTTCTAGTTGGAGAAAGAAAATCAATCTATTTTTGTAGGTTACTTAGGTGAGCATATATATTGTATGATTAGCAAAAAGAAAATAGCTGCTGAAACAAGTAGCCATGAAAAGCTTATGAACTTTGTTCAGACTGTGTTCAGACTACCTGGTAAATAGATGGTCAGAAATAACAGCTGTGGATGGAAAAATCAAGATTTGTTTGAGAAGGATCTGTAGACAAATACAGGGTTAAATCTGCAGTGACCCAAACAACTTCACAGCCTTGATACATCCCACAGTTCTAGAAAGATGACTGTACAACATTTGCAGGTGACAATATAGAAATACAACCGAGCCATTTTATTTCATGTGATCTACAATGGCGAAGTGATGCACAATAATTGGTTACTGCAGGACTTATCACAAGCTCGTGATTTCAGCTTTACAAGGAATCAAAAGTTACATCAGATATCACAGGACTGTGATGCTGTAAATCTTCTGCAGAATTGGAGCATGTGCTCAGTACGTTATGCAAGATCTGAAGTCATGTATGAAACTTAAAATGACACATCAGCTTCTTCCCTTGCTATTCCCAGTGCTGCACATACAGTCAAATTTTAACTGATATATTTTAGAAAGGACTGGGCAA
This sequence comes from Melanocharis versteri, assembly GCA_013397845.1. Lineage (NCBI taxonomy): Eukaryota > Metazoa > Chordata > Aves > Passeriformes > Melanocharitidae > Melanocharis > Melanocharis versteri. The sequence continues at coordinate 1,497,379 of VZTG01010313.1, forward strand.
GTCAGTATATATGTTAAGGTGAGTTGATGAGTATATTGCTTGCATGGCATATGCCAGCTGACAAAGCCCTTTTAGGCTGCATTAACCTTTTATCTCTAATTTTTTGGGGGTTTTTCCAAAGATCTTTGGTTTTTGCAACTGTGTACAATTGCCAAATTGTTTAAATGTGTGGCTACTTATTTTGTGGCCAATTAGGGACAAACAGCACTTCAGAGTGCATGATAGTTGAGTTAAATTGTAAAGTTACTCAATCCACCTACTGAAAATGTAAGTCAGTTGAACCTATTGCTAACTATACTTTTTCTTCCTGTTTCAGGGAGCTTTGCATCCTATTCTCACCACATAGTTTATGTTTAACTTTCCTTCCTAAGTATAAGGACAGGGAAGGGAGGGAGTTAGTAGCACAGGAAGAATTGCAGAAATATATTGTGAAAATCTCAAGGGATTACTTCAATCACAAATAATTTCTTCAATCATTTTTAATCAAACAACAAGAACTCACATTGTGATAATTCTCCACATTTTTTAATAGCTGTCCATCTGGAACTGATGTTAGTCTCCAGATGAGTGCTCTTTTAGGAAAGAACCTTGTAACTTCTTATTTCTCCTTGTCAAACAGTGTGAAATATGTTAATTCCTGTAGATTAACTTTTCCAACAAATGTAAAACCAATGATGTCACAGTGTGTGTGTGTGTGTACTCACTGCAGGAAACTCCAGCCTCTCTGAGAACAAAAGGTCCAGCTTGATCCATCAATATGCTCCATGTTCTAACACGGAATTTTTACTCCAATACAAAATTCATGAGAGCCTCAGGTTTCTCCTTACCAGCTTTTTAGTAGTTTTCCATCCAAATGATGTTTTATATTTTGCTGCTATCCAATCTTCAGCACATTATTTGAAGTCCTTTACTATCCTGCCATCCATGGGCTTGCTGACATAGAGAGTCCTGTAATTAACGGGCAGGGACAGAATTTTAAAAATATGAAAACTCTAAGATCTGCTATCCTGTGACAAAGATGCAGTTTTGTCCCAACTAATTAACACTGACACTGGGTGTGCTACACAGTAGCTAAATTGCAAGTTGGTTTGTTTGTGTTAATTGCTCTGTTATCGTTATTTATCTGTCCTGAATTAATTTAAGCAAAACCAGGTTTTTTTCCTTGGATTTCAATGAAGACTGTATTAAATATAGCTACTTTCATTTCCTTTGCCACTTTTCCTTGATGTTGCAAAAAGACCAATTTGAAAAGAGAGAAGAACACAGTAAATTTTGCCTCAGTGGGAGATGCACTCACAGTTGGATCCCTTCTTTTTATATTTCTCATAAATGCACAAGTATGTTGCCTCCTGAATTTTCCTAATGACAGAAATTTAAAGTCCTAGACAACAATTAACACTACAGGGGCAAGAGTAGCGCAATTCTATTACCACAGAAAAAAACCAAAAGCTGGTTTTAAAGCTGTACATTTTTCAACTTTTCTTAATTTCAGTTTTTACCACTTTTGCTTATCATCCATCAAAAAAACCTCAGAGTTCTGAAATTATTACTGAGTATATCAGATCTTTTTTAATTAAGTATGAATAATAAATAGTGAGAGTGGTGATTTTCTTCGTGAACATGGTATTGATATGAGTTATATGTTAACAGACGACACTGAGCCCCTGGCAGGTTAAATAATTTACTCAACCCCCCACATGGAAAAAGTGGCAGAGAGGGGTGTGGGTGATGTTACCAGGCTGTTCTGCAGAACAGCAGTCAGTTTGGAGGAAGACTGTGAGGACTAGAGAAATCTGCAAAGACAGAATGCAAACAGACTTCACAAATCCCATCGGCTGCAGTAAATTTTCCAACATTTTATGGAGCTGATATTGTGGAGCGTCCGGTTAACGCCTTGACCTCAGTGGGGCAAAATTAAAACAAGACATAAAATCCACATCAGTAAGCCCCTAGACTGTTCAGGCATTTCTACCTGAAGGAGAGGAAGAGAGGGCACTAAGATTATGATTTCGGTGTTGTTTGAAAGATCAGAACAGGGGGTGCTGTCCAAATGGGGTGAAACAGCTGCCTTAGGGATTTAGTGAGTGAATTAGTGAAGAAAAATATCATGTGCCCCTTTTGTTTCTCTTTTTTTTAATGAGAATAAGTAATGTGAAATGAAAATCTTATGAAGAAAGGAGGTTTACGTTTGCCATAATAAAGACCCTAGTAATAAATATGGATGAGGATATAGGATTTTTTTAAAGAATTAAAAAGGTGGTGGATGCACTCAAAGCACATTCTCCACTCAAACTCCCCTTGATTTCAACATTGCTGCAAGAATCACTAATGCACTGAGGAGATAACAGATGTCCCTCAACTAAAGAAAATTACAGGGAGATCATCACAAAAAAACAGCCTCAGCACAGAGAGATATCATTATTTTCAGGCTCTAGCAATCTGCAGACTCTGCTCAAAAGAAATATAGTCAGAGTCAGACCTAATTTACACTAGTGGAAATCCATGTGGAAGCAAATAATTTATTTTAACTAATTATTGCAAATGGGGGTTGGAATCCATTCCAGGGCCTATAATTTTTCTTCATGCCTGAAAAAATGTAGTCTAGTGGTATTAGGTATCACAAGACTAGGACCTCATAATTCTCTAAGAGGTTGGATAATGAAGAAATGTCTGTACAAAAAGAAATTCCCAACTTCTAGCCTGGAGTGTGATTGGCAGATGGACAGCCACCCCCAGCTCCACACTGTCCCTGGTGCACTAAGCTTCTCCTCTGGAAGCTGTACAAATCCATGCATTCATGAGACAGCAGTAGTTGCAAACACGTCTTATTAACTATGAAAGTTATCAAGTCATGTGAGACTTTGAGAGAAACCAAGATTTTTAATGTATAAATCAGGGGAAAATACATACAGCAGGGTTTTTTAGGCATCAGTTTGCAGCTGTTTTAGAAAGCTAAACCAACATGCATATTCCCAGATATGTAAAGGGAATCCCATTGTATTCCTTTATCAATAAAGGAGAAGGAAACAGTCACGTTCCTCCTCCACACACTTTTCTGCCCTTCCTAATATTAGTGCTGAATCTGCTTAGAGTACAACACAGGCCAATATATTACTATTGACAACATGCTACAATTTGGCTCCCTGAACAAGAAAATCACTACTTCAATCTATGTTATTCTTAGTGAGAAACACTGTGTTGTTATTGTTTTGGCTGCTTTTGTAACTTTTTATGTTCCCAGCAGCAGCAGAATAGGATATATTAGTTAAACAGTATGAATTATTTGCCGTTTCTTAGGTGCTATTACAAAACCTGAATTTTGACATCCTTAACTGAGGTTTGCCCAGGCCCAGGGACCTAAAGTGCTTTCAAAATGCAGCAAACTCTATACATACACAAACCTTCACAGAGAGCACTGTAGAAATCTCTGCCACCATTGCAGCTCAGCCGAGCAGCTTTGCACGACTCACACCAGCACTACATGGTAGCTGCAAGCACCAAACACCGAACAATATCTCCAGTGAAGCTGCATGGGGAGGTTAGGGATGCAAAATATAAGCTGAGCTGTGAGCAATGCCTGCGGTTAAGGTCTTTTATCAGGCTCCAGTTTCAGTTGCTTATAATTTTGCTACTGAGTCAGAGGTTTTCTGACCCAGATGTCTGTCTCAAGTTAAAATTTCAGATAAAATGTTTTTCTCTGTTCCCAGAACAAGGGTATTACCAGTGAGGTGAGAGGAATTGGCTTCAAGTGGTCTGAGAAATCACCTCTCCAACAGGTTTCCATTACCACTGCAGCAACCAAAGCTTGCACCATCAGCTACTACTGAGTAACAGGCACAATTAGGCATGATAAGGCAATTAAACCTTCAGGTTCACAGATCTGACGACGAGAATATTCCCACCAGTGCCATGAGCATAAGGAAAATATATAACACTTGGGCCATACATTATTCTCATCTGCTTTGTTGTTAAGATCTGGACGAAGATTTTGAAAATTAGCATGAGAGGGGTTACTGAGGTGTTGGAAATGACCTTGTTTCTGTGAGAACTCAAAGGTCAACCAAAACTACAAGGCTTCAAAGCGAATCTTATTTGACATAAAATTATGAAGGTCCTGGGTAAAGAGTGGAGACAATCTCAGGAGGGATCCATCCGGGGAAGGAAGCATCAAGGACTCAGGGTGTTAAGGGCTGCTCTCTGTGGTCCCTGAGACACCTTCCATGCACTTCAGAGAAGAGGTAACCAAGACCTCACAGCACAGAGAAATCTGTTTGGGAATAGGGAAGAACAGAGAAAGTATCCAGGGAAAGAAAATAAAAGGTGATCTATCAGCAGAGTGGAAGAAATAGCTGGGTTTTGAGAGAGAGCAAACAAAACAGAGGTCTGGAAAGCAGGGGCCTGGAGGCCAGGCGGGATGGCAGCAAGCGTGTTGGAGGCAGAGGAGTGATGGGGACCCGGGCAGGATCCTGCAGTGATAGGAGGAGGGGGCAAAGCAGGACGTGCAGCACAGAATGCTCCTCTGAAACCCCAAACCAGAGACACTTGTTCTGAATTTCTTTCTTACAATTCCTCTTCTGCACTGTTTTTCTCAGCCAGGCTGGAAAAAACAGAAAGCGTGTCGTACCACACCATATGGGCCTATCCTGAGGGCCAGTCGTCTGAAATCCATCACAGAAGTGTGAGCTGAGCGAGTGACTGGGAGCTGCATCGCATGATTATGCCTTGTGAGGGTCTGCCATCACCGAGGCACTCAGAATATTAATGGATTTTACAATGGCTTGAAGACAAATGAGGATGCATTTATGTTGGCAGACCATAGGAATAAGTCCATACATATTGTATGACCGAATTTCTGTGTATTCAGGTCGGTGGGGGTTTTTGGTTTTGTTAGTTAGTTGGTTGGGCATTAAAAACCCAATACTAGAACACTAAAAGACATTCAATAGTTATCTGTATGTGGAATGAACAAAGGGTCCCGTTGGAGAAAGGAGCATGCCATTCAAAGCAGTAACGTGCTGCATAAATCCAAAGTAGCTGAATTTATTTTGAAAAAAAACCCTTCAATCTAGAATTTCACAACTTTCCCAAATTTGACTCGCACTTTAGTATCTGCTTACCGGGTAATGGGGTAAGGGAACTATACAAACTGTGGTGCACAAGCCACAGGGATCATCTCATCACCCTTCTTACAAAGCAGACCGAGATTTTTAACTACTGCAGGAGGAAGCTCATTTTCAGAGGCAGTGCACTAGAGTTTTAAGCATTTCTGGGAATTGCTTCCCTTCTTCAAAGTCATCTTATGGTGTAAGTAGCAGTGGCTCCTGAGATACAGGAACTGAGTGGTCTTCAAATCCAGGCATCTCATCTCCAGCCTGGCAGATCTGGTTTTAAAAGTGCCAATCTAAATGCTGGAGCAGATGTAGAGTGGCTTCTGCAAAACATGACAGGACCCAAAGAGGCTGTCTAGTGCCACAGGAGACTGCAGAGCAGAAAGTTATTTTTGGAACTATTCCTTCTTCTGCAGTATATAATTACTTTTCATTTCTTCAACTGCTTCCATAAGCAATTTCTCACTAGCACAGGGTTTGCTCTGTCAAATAATATACTTTATCTACCTATCTCAGTCCTGTTTTTGTTGGTTTTCAGAGCAGAGAACTGCAGGGGATCTCCTGAGCTAGTGCAAATTCTTCTTATTATGGAACTCATTTCAGTGATGGTTCAAAAGTGAAGAATACTTGTGATTTGGCATTTGGGGCATTCATTGACAGCTATAAACTGAAGAGCTCAGAGAAATCACCATCCGGAAAAATAACTCAATACTGAAAAACAAAAACACCAAACCAACACAAAAACAAAAGTACAAAACACAAAATCAGGGATTTTTTTCTTTTTTAATCTTTAAATTTATCACTTGGACTTCTTTCATGCCCACAAGTGAAATTTAGGAATGCAGTCAAACACATGTACACAGCTCCCACTGAAGTTTGTAAGGAGTTTCATATGCTTAGTGAAGTGTAAATAATTTTCTCTGAGCCTCTTAATGTTTATTTGCAGACATGCTAGAATCTATATGAGCAGTGTGCACAGATATTATTACATCTTATTTTTCTTCAAACGCAAGTTGATCTAGAGAATAAAAATGGTGACAGAAGTTAGCAAAAACAGCCTTATTTTGCATTCTTGCAACGTAAACACAACTGCTACAAAAACTGAATCATGAACTGATGCTTTCATAAATTATGAGATTATTCCTCTTAGCACTTGAAAAATGAATGAATAAGGAATAAAGGAATATTTGAAAATGTGTCCATGCTACATTTCCAGTTATTTTCTTTTGGCTCTTTAAATCCATATTGAGTATTAGCATCATGAGCACTCCAGGCATGCTAGGAATCAGTATCATCCAATATGGGTCCTGACAGCTGGTCTTTGGAATATGTCCTTACCATGGCAATAGTTTAATGTTTGCTTAATATATTCAAAAAAGTCTTGCACATTTTATAGTGTCATCATGCCATCTAGAGGTGGCATGTCACTGAGGCTCCTAGTCATCCTTGTGCCCAGAACAAAGCAAAGAAGTTAGAGGAATAGTGGGATGGAGGCCTTTAAAGACAGCCTTTCACTAGGATGGAGACAGTGCCATGTGGCATGGACCCCATGCTGGGGAGCGTATCTGGTGATTCAGGTCCCATGGAGGGTAGCAGTGGCAAGAAACCCTCCTACAACGTGTACCTTTGGGCCTTCTGGTTCTGCACAACTTCTGATCCCAATTAATAATGCTGATTTCTTTCTCACTCTTCGCATCCCGTACAAAGCCACTCGGCTGATCAGAAATCAACCTGTCCAGTTGCATCTGGTTGGGAACAAAGAATACCAAGCAGCCAGCCCTGGGTTCCACATACACCCTGTGCAGGGGCAAGGGTCAAGTCTGTTCTGGGAACCTCAGTGCCAAGACTCATAATGAAAAAAATGGCAAATATGCTTGCAGCTATGAAGAAAGTCACTAATTTCAGTTAACTAACACACTCAACAGTTACAGCTCCCATTACAGAAAGAGACCAGGAGGAACGGAAAGCACAGCAATACAAAATATGCCATTTTCAAGAAACTGTCCATCTGGGACATGTAGCATGGACTTTCTACATCCAAATAGTCCACATCACCATCTGCAGAAGAACTGTGGACCCATTTGCTATAGTTTTGTGTCTGGTACTGAGAGAGGCATGAACTCTGCCTGAGATCACCTGTAGGGCTCTTACCTCCCTGTACTTGGCTTTGGTCTGCCCTGCACAGACCTTCGTCCATCCCAGTTAGTGCCTAAACTGATGATTAACCAACTTCTTCTCAGTGACCACATGGAAACATAATATTTGAGGCTGCTCCCACAGATTTGGTTGCAATTAGGCCATGGGTTTCAGCACTATTAGGAAAGGACAGGAAATGCTATTGCATGAGACTCATTAGGAAAAAAGTTAAGCATTCAAAAACCCATTGCTTATTCACAAAAGAAAAATAAGTAATGGACAATCTGCTGCTTTTCTACCCAGCTCCACTAGAAACTGTGCTGCATCTGGGACTCCATATTCACCTGCCTATGAAGTCCTACAGAGGAACAAACACTGTAAGGATCAATGCTGTTCAAAGCAGTAAGATGAGTTAAGTCCATTTCAAAAAGGAAACTTTAAAATAAACAGCCAGCCTTGCATTCACCACATGCTCCCCATCTGCCTTGACCAATACTTCTCCAATTTCCCTGAAATAACACAGCTCTGAACATGAATCAAGTACTTCTCATAGATAATTCAGGCTGGAACCTGCCTCAGAAAGTCTCTGGTCCACCTTCCTGCTCAAGGAAGGATAAAGATGAGATCAGAAGAACTTTCTTAGAATATTATCTAGCAAGGTCTTGAAAACCTGCAAGGACAGAGACAGCACAACTTATATTGTCAAACTCTTCCACAGCTCCACTCTCCCCATGGATAACGAGCTTCTCTCTGTGTCCAGTCTGGATCACGGTGGTTCAGTTTACACTGTCCCATGCCCTCCCACCACACATCCCCATGATGGGGTGGCTCTGGGATTCCATAACCTCCTTGTCTGGTCTGGGGGACTTTGGTCCCTCCTGAAGTCATCTTGTCTCCCAGCTGAACCAGTGCCAGCCCTTCAGCCTCTCCCCACAGGACAAGCACAGTTCAGCTGTGCAAAGTCTCTCTTTAATAAAGAGAGCAAAAGTAATGAAAGAACTACTGACGAGGAGGCTGCAGCTGGAGACTGGCAAGAGATACATGGTTATGTTTAGTTATGATTCTCAACTTTTACCTTTAGGTGATACTTGTCCCATTTTTAAGGATACAAGAAGAGTAAATTAAATAAGGGTATTGCATAGCAAAACCACTGAGAAAAACAGAAATATCTTTTCCCTCTAGCAAAAATCTATTGCTTCGTTTACTTTGTGCCTCCTATTACATAGAAAACCTATGGCTGAATTTGCTTTACTGTCTGTTGTTATATTCCTACATCTAAAAGAACAGAACAAGCAAACGTCAGCATTGAAAAATAATACGAAAAATAAAATCTCATCTCAGTGCCCTTGCAAAACAGCATCAAAGACATTCTGGAAACAATCCTAATCACTAGAAATATATGTCAAAAATAGTAATTAGTATTGTAATTATCCTACAGCCTTGGCATCTGTCTTATATAAGCATTTAAGCCCCAAGAAAGCGGGTCCACATGACTTCAGTTGACACAAATACATGAGATGGGAAGAACCAACAAAAACTCAGAAAAATATCAAGCAAACCACATCTGCTTTCACTTGGACAGTGCTACATGGGACACTGATATTTCCACCAAGCTCCCAACAGCATCTGCATGCATTATCCAACAATTCCTCCAATGTAAAATTCATAAGCTCTTTTGGGAGCAGGAGTTACTCCATTGCCAGTCATGTCTCTAAACAAAATCCAGTCATTTCCCCTGTGCTCTGCGCTGCATTCAGAGTTCTTGGAGCACTACGTGCTCATCTCCCCTATCCTGGGAACAGAGTGGTTGCAAGGCCACCAAGGGCCACACCAGAGAGGCTCTCTGCCCATGCCATAGAGGACATCCTGACCAACGTGCTGTGGCAGCTGGAAATTGAGCTACTATCTGCAGGTGTGGCTCAAGCTCTTTGAGACACGTTTGTCTCTCCCAGCAGAGGTGTGCTAGCAGGAATTAATGACTGCAGCATCATAGCTTCCAGCCCAGAGGAGCAGGGGGATGGACTCTGATTTGGGTTTACCTGAAGCTGCCCTTCAGCCTCAGGCCACAGCCTCCGAAGGTGGGACTTTGCCTTAGCATTCATATCCCAGTTTGGATTTCCTCTGTGGGCATATGCACTTGTGGCACTGAGCCAGCTCCCAGTTAACTTTGGCTGGTGAGGATAATTTAAAAATCTCCTTTTTGCTGTTTTCTTTCTCTGAAGAGAAAGAACAAGATAATGTTCTCAGCCCCAAACAGATCTGATGACACAACAGGTCTTCTTTTTTCCAGTCTCTAAAACTTTTAATCTCTTAGAACTGCAAAATCAGATGCTTTAGAGAAATAATAGCAATAATAATTTTATCTGAACTCAAATAACTAAATATACTATTCTTATTCATAAATGTTTCTAAAAACTCTGGAAATCTGCTGTAAAATATTGTAGGTTGAGGCTATCTGCTTTAAAAATAAAATTTCAGCCTTTAATCTCTATTTTTTTTTTCAGGTCAATTAATTTGCTTCTTTTAGAGGTTATCAAATGTTCAGCTCCCAGTGTGGAGGTGGAATTTTCTGAAAACTAGGCACAAGACTGCTCAGTTTGCCTAGTTCCCTGAAAATCAGCTGCTTTTTCTGAGGAACACTGAGAAGTCACATGTCCTGAGACCTCAAAATTGTCAGTAAAATTTGAGAAGGTTTTGGTATATTTAT
>VZTG01010315.1:0-97500 GCA_013397845.1 Melanocharis versteri
TAAAAGTTAGTAAACAGAAAATTAGATGGTTGCTCAGGGATTACTTTCATTTGCTCCTTGGGCTTATTCGTTCTCAGGTCTGACCATACCCAAGAGAGTCACTGCAAAGGAGCACTGTTGTGAAAACTGAAAATCATGACACAAGACTGGCAGAAAATTCAAGTTCTGGAGCCAATAGAGCTCTTTAAAAGATTCCTGTATCAAGATAGACTAGAAATAAGTGTTTTTTATGTGGTTCTACCTGTGTGTTAGAGCTATCACTGAAAACAGAAACAGAAACTAAAGGCAACTTAAAATGATAAGGGGGTTTTAATAGCTTAAGGAAAATAATATCCTCTTTATAATTAGGCAATAATTATTCAAAGCAAAGTGGAAGGTAATTTTCACAAGTTTATAAAGAAACACCATTGTCACAATGGAAAAGCACATCCAATGGAAGTCCCAGGCCCTTTTTCCTGCATGGAACAGTCAGCAGAGAACCATTCTTGACTAGAGCCAACCTACTGAATACACATATCCCTATTAGTCAGTCAAAAGATTTTAAAAGAACTAGATAGGATGATTAAAAGGAAGAGATTATAAGATGAAGCTCTACAAAGACCTCTGACAAGTTCTAGTCCCAACTAAGGAAAAGATGTACAAAAAACATTCTTAAGTCAAAGCATTCTAAAGTGACTTTTTCTAGTCAGCCTAATGTATTCAAAATATTTTTTTTCTTGTAAAATAAAGACGTATTGTCATTTTTTTAAATAATTCAAGAAATTAGGAAGGATTTTCAATAAAAATATATGTTTGTCATGTCTATTTGTCAAAAAAAAATAAAATAGTATCAAATACATAAAGAATACTGGATACCTCAGTAATAGCTCAACTAGTATGGGTTCCTGCAAATCATTAATCAACTAAGTTGGCACAATTAGTTGGTCTGCTATCCAACCTAATCTGTAAAAAGTTTCTTATTTAATGGTAAAAATCAGATTAGAATTGAAACCAAGCCTTTTTATTTACAGAAAATCCAAGGTACAAACTTTTAACAGGTTTATTTAAAAAACAATTTAATAGCTAAATGTTTTACCTGAACATGCATTCTCATTAAAAGCAAAGTAAATATCTCTGAATACAGACACATTCTATGCCATTCTCTTTATTACTTAATTTCCCAGGTATCTCAGCATGATCTGAATAAATTATGCTGACAAAACAACAATATAAATGATAAATCAACAACACAATTTTAGTGATATATAGCATGAAAAGTAAATAATAACCAGCACTGCTAATTGGCTCGCTACCTGGCAACAAATCAGTGAGCAAGCAACTCCACTGGTAATGCTTCAGCTGTGCACCACCCTAATCATTAAGCATTTCTAGCTATTCTAAGCTGTTTCTACTGGTTTTTATACAAAACTGAGCATAAAAATAAAGCCAGAAAATCTTGTTGAAAGAATAATAATAATAAAAAAACCAACCAAACAAAAACCCACCCAACTTGCACACTGACAACATCTGGATGTTATGAACCCACTCCCACATTGTGTGGGACAAGCTTTCATCAAATCAGAATGTGTTCTATTTAAAAGCTAAAATAGGACATTTAGAGACCAAAGTTATCAACCAGAAGAGTCTGTATTCTTTACTCTGGGACTTTATTTATTGTCCCAACACAAAAGATGAACATGTAAGCGTAAACGATACGTTCCATCAAAGGCTGAAGATTCCCTGAGCTCTGATGGGGAGAAGGGAATCCTCCTTCAGCACAAGACTTCCACGGAGCTCCTTAGCTCTGGAGAGCAGGAGGGCAGAGCCAGCCTGTGACACTCAGGGACCCTGAGCAGCCTCTCCCTCCCCTAACCTGCATCAGCCCCAGGACAGCCCCAGGCGTCGGGAGAAGTTACACAAATCACACAAGTGTGTGTGACCTAATTCAGCATCCCACCCCACTGCCTGTAACAAACGCGTTCCAGGCTTTGTTAAAAAAACAAAAACAAAAAACAAACAAAATCATCACTATCCCAAAGGGAGACTCTGAACATTTTGTCAAAGGATGAGTATTAGCTTGTGCTTTCCTACTTTATTTCATTGCATCTCTGAGAACTGCCTTACAAATATGGATGTCCAGGGTTTTTTGTTTTCTAATCACACTTTTCACTCCAAAGACTTCCTCCAGCTCTAAGTCCCATCCTGCAAAACATCAAAATCTCCTCCTTATCAATTTTCAATTTGTTGGCACACTTTTCTGTTTGTACTATGGGACAAAGCCAAGAAAGAAATCAGATTTACCATGTTTAAACCATTCCTTTCCTAAAAAACCTTACTTATCTTCTCTTTCACTTAAGCTAAGCTCCCCTATTTTTACTCTTTGCATGTAAAATTCTCTATGCTTCTGGACACTTTTTATGACTATTGCTTTACTCTTTCTGTTTATGATGTATATTTTCAAGCAGAAAGGTATGAATTCAGCAGTGTATTCAAGGCAAGAGGATATCACTGATAGGTATCATAATATTTGCAGTATTATTTTCCAACCCATTCTTTATTCACCCAACCATTTTGCTGGCTGCTCAGACCACCGCTGTGAACTGAGCAGCCTTTTCTATAGAGCTGTCTGCAGTAATGATGATCATGGGGAAACTCTATGCCCACTGAAAGAAAAGGCAAAACTCCCAGAGACTTTAGTAGGATCTGAATTTCACTGAAGTACTTTCTAGCAAGTAGTTATAGCTAATTTAGAATTCAATCAATGGTTATAAATACTGCAAATAATTCCACACAATTTACATTGCAGGAAATTTGTCAAAACTGAGTATACTTGGATTTCTGCTCCCTAATTGCCTAAATCAGTTAGATCTCCAGAATTCCTCAGAGGCTGCTATAGACTTGACTAAGTAAAAATTGTTGTCATGTATATTTTTTGCCTTTTATTTGCATTCCATACACACCTTCGCTTGAGTCTTTACAATGCAAATAAATCCAATAAATATCCTGACTACACCACTGTTAATCCTGAGTCTCTGGGAGCCCTGTTAACTTGTACCTGTGCTGAACATTGGCCCGTTCTCCATTCTGTTATTTATCCAAGGGTTCAAATGCATTCCATTAAGCTGGTTTTTTCTGTAGCTGCCCTTTCCTCAGCAAATACAAATATTTCTAGTAGCCTGAGAGGTATCATTTATGATGATTTCCCCATTCCTGCTATATGTGCCCTCTTATAAGTATTTTTAAATTGTTATTATTTTTGCTAGTATTTTGAATCCAGATAACTTTTCCCCCATTTCTGCTGAACCTAAATTCACAAACTGATGCAGATTTTCTGTTCCAGAAATGGAACAAAGAACAAAAGCTGAATTGACAGCTGAAAAACTGGAGGTTGCAGTCCTCACTGCATATCTACAAGTCCATATCTACCATTTACAATGCTGCTCTACGGCTCAGTCTCATACAGTGTATGGAAGTTGATTTGAAAATACCACGCATTTGCAGAAGTCTCTACCATCTGCTGCTTATCCAACCATCAGTTTCAGAATTAAGCAGTGTGGGTAAGGGAGCAGAACCCAATCTCTATCCCAAACCCTTAATAACACTGCAATCTTTGGTGGCATTACCCAGAGCATTTCTTGATGGACCACGGTGAAGGTTTACACTGAGAGAGCCCCATTAGTGTGGGCCTCGTTCAGGGCATTAATTGTTTTTGGATGGTTCTGCACAGTATCACATCAAAGGTACCAGCTTGGTAGCAAATAATCTGGGGTTTTCCCTGTGCACTGCAGTACACCAGGCAGGAAATCTGCATGTTGGTGTGTGCCTAAGTACACAGGGAGCTGTGAGCCCTTAGGGGAACTAGTTGAGTTATTCAGTATGGATCTTCCTTAGTCCTCTCATCCTATGGGGGCTCTTCATTTCTTGAGTCTTCAATTTAATAAATCCACTAAAATTAACAAATCAGCAATTAATAAGGAATTAATATGGTTCAGGCATGTTTAAAGTTAAATAAGCACTTAAGTGTTTTACTAAACAGGAGTTTAAGACAATACATACTACTTTATTTCCTCTAGGTCATGCTCTAAGTTTCAGATTGCTGAGGTGGACCTGGTACCCAAAACTCAAACTCTGACCAGCCACAAACTCAGGATGAAACATATCTTTCATGTTTAAAATATCCTTTGCTATGACAGTAACTCAGCAAGACAGCTAGGTCCCTGCCAACGATAAGGTCCTATCTAGTGAGGCAGCAATAATACAAATATTGTGAAGCATGATGCAATTACTTTATAACAAACAAACAAACACAACCCAATTAAAAATAATAATAATCAAAAAGCCCTAAGCAATAAAAAAACCCCCAAAACTCACAAAGAAGTATAAAATTGTTTCTTCATGCACCTAGTATACTGTTACTGTGGTATCATAATTTCTCACTAAAACACAAAATATATACGTGGTGCTATTTCTTTCACTTCCTTTTGCAGAGGAGAATGAAATGTGTATTTGAGGCCAGAGGGAAGTTGTGTCACTGTAAGTGGGGGGATGCAGAAACAGCTATTACCGTCTGCTTTGTAAACAAAGTGGAAAAGTTCTCTCACACCTCTGCTCTCCCACTGACACTTCCTTGCTTGAAGACATGCAAATATTCAGGAATGCACACAACACCTGGAAGCATATACGTTCTATGATTACAATGACAACAGGTTTAATCTTGTTTAAAATTTTTAATTGAAGTTAAAATGTTTTTGCATTTGGCATACGCTGGCAGCAAATAAAATGATCCTGACGAATGGCATAAAACTATTAATTATGTTTTGTTCAGTCTATTCTTACTGTACGGCTTGTGTGGTTAAAAATTAACTCTATGATCTTATTTAAAACAATACATGTGTCATTTCAGACATTCCTAAAAAGGATTCTTAGTAATAATAAATAGGTGTGTTTGTCAAGAGAAATTTGCTAACAAAGTGAATTCAAGCATCTTTAACAGATAAAAGAAAGCAACTATAAATTATGGCAGGATAATATTTTGTTTTATTTTTTTAAAGATTCCCCTCTCTGTTTTTATTCATTGATGAATTTTAGATATGCAGATAAAGACAATAAATGTTTCATGATTATTATGAGCATTCCAGAATCCCCAGACAACCTTAAATATTTCAATGTCTGGGAGAAGTGTCAGATTCTGTCATACCATCTCCATTGTAAATACTAATAATATTGATAAGGATATCTCGAATGATTTTAAAGTAAAACTCTCAAAGTTATTCTTAACACAGTTAAGCACACATCAGCATTTGCTTTGAGGCTGACAGAGCGCTGGAACAGCTGCTCAGGGAGGTTTTGGAGTCTCCCTCTCTGGAGATGTCCCAAAGCCACCTGGGCACGGTCCTGTGTCACCTGCTGCAGGTGACCCTACCTTGACAGGGGGATGGACTCAATAATCTTCAGAGATCCCTTCCAGCCACAACCACCCTGTGATTCTCACCCCACGTGCAACAGAAACAAACAGGACTTTGGAAGTCAAATCTGTAGCACATCTGCATTTTTCATTCCTATCTCTACACAAATAAACACACAAATAACTTAGGTAAGTGTACAGTCACATACTGTAAGTGATACAAATGCAAACCTGTATGGGTTTCGAGTTAAAAATTTGCCTGCACAGCCTCTAAAAACTGTTTTTAATATCTGGCCTTTTGAACTCACCTCTCTGCAGCAATGTCAATGAGGTTCTCCATGAGTGCACATATTTTCCTGGGGACAATGTATCTTATTAATCCCATGATCTAAAGAGATAATACATTTGTCAAAAAATATGCGTGCTTTATCAGGATGGATTTGCTCTAACCTAACATCTACTATCTTTTCCCAAGCCAGATGAAATAACCTGCACAAACCCACAAAAGTACTGCTTTCTTTTTCATGTGTTTGTGCTGTTTTCTTGCAATTTAAGCAATTTATGTAGGTTTCATTTCCGTCAAGTTGTTGTTGTTTTTTTTTTTTCATGCCCCATGATTTTTTTTTTTCCTTATTTAGAAGTGAATCTGCATTCAAAAAATTCACAACCACTTTGTATTCCCCGAAAGTCATTTGGGAGAAGCCAGAAGAGAAAAAATCTAAAAAGAAAAAAAAGCAACACCCTACTTACAGCTGGTGATAAGGCCTGGAACTGGAAGGTGGCTGTGAAGCAGTGGCTGCCTCAGAGGAGATTCCCAACGTGCTCCAAGTCAGTAGGTGCTGCATGAGCCAGATCCCCAGCACGGTGTAGAACATCTGTCCTCCAACACAGAGATTTGCCACAGCAGCCATGAGCAGCAAAGCTCTCAGAGGCAATATCTGGGCTGACACTGCATCTACAGGAAAATGTAAAATCTGCTCAGGCACTGCCAGGAAAGCTGTCATTGAATTGAGCAGTGGGGTGTTTGGGAGCTGCATTATGGACAGAAAATTTATGATGCTTTTGTGAGGGAACATACCATGTGAAAAGGCTGGACCAGAAATTAATTTCCCTTTGGAAATTACAACCATTTATACGTTGCATGTAATCTTAAAATTCTTGACAACATCCCTTTTAACTAGTTCAATTTTCAGTCTACGTTTGCCAAAGTGATGGCTTGCTACACTCTTTCGATGCAGGCAAATAACTGCCTACCAAGAACTCACCACGAGTCTGTGCAGGGACAACAAAAAGGAAATAAACCTTTGTACTCAGACCGCAATCAATTTGCTTTTCTAAGATTTTGCACCAGCACAAAGATCGTTGCCTGAATTTCTGATGTGATGTGGCAAGTGGGCAAAAATATTGGCAAAAGAGAGCAGGCAGACATTCAGTTTGGAAACACACAGCCTGGCAATACTGGAAACAATACTAGAAACCTTCTCCAGGCCTCAGTGCACACAGAAGCTTTTATAGGACAGTGCCTTTTATGTGAATAATATATAAATGCCTTCAGAAATTGCAGGAAAAGCCTGGAGTTTTCTCTTTTTTCTTTTTAAACAGCACAACTACTTTCATCACCTTTGTGTAAATCCTTAATAGTGTGTTATCATCCTGTTTATGTGGGAAGACAGTGCTGCGGCAAAACTTGTTACTGATCGTGGTTTAAATTGTCTGAGGAATTCTCTCTAAGACTTACGAAAGAACAATCTTTTGTGCACAATATCCTTTTATTTTCCCACTTCATTTATTTTGGTAACCGAAATGTGTGTTTACATCGAACTACATAATGTTTTAGCACCTTTGAACTACTTGTAACAATCTTTTTGATCCATATATAGACATAGGAATGTTGGGAATGTAATATATATATATATAATTTTAGACAACAACCATTAGCCTAGTAAGTTAAATGTCTTGTATGCCCTAGAAAGTCAGATTTGAAAGAGAAACCGTATTTAAGAACCTCTGATCTACCCAATGATTCCTTGAAGTATAAACATGTCATTTTACATATCCAAACTGAACTACACACCAGCAAATATGAATTGAAAGCCTGGGGAATGTGATGGTTTACCTCAGAAACTCTTAATTTAAAAAACTAAACAAAAAAAACAGCCACATAAAGAAAGAATAAGCTGATGAAATTTAACAAAGAGGTATTTTTATTGTGGTTTTTGTTTAGCATTCTTGATCCTAATGAAATTATGTCACCCTTCAAAGATGCAGGAGCAGTTTTTGCTTTAGTTCTGAAGTAATACTTACAGCTGTTTTGGTATTCAAGCACAGGTCTGATGAACTGGCTTAAAAATTACCTCCTGCTTCTCTCTGGTTTGAAAACACAACTGCATTATCTTGTCTGGATATGGTGATGAGTTTGATCTACGCTACTACAATGGCATTGTGCACATCAATAAAGAAATGTGATAATCCTCTAGCAAAAAATTAATTTATTAATGAAATGAATAATTAAATCTGCTGAAAAACACATTTGCAGGAAGTTATGCAAAGGTGTTTTGAATAAGAATGGGGCTTTTTCTTAAATCTATAAGTACAATAGACTTGCTAAAGTAAATAACCCCGTGAGTTACTTACCTCATAATGTATTTAGTTATAATATTAAATGGATAAAGTACTTGATCATCTCCCAGGATAATAAAGCTGGTGGTATGGAGAAAAGCCTCCATGGGATTAAGAGAGAGTTAAAACATTTCAAATATGCAATTAAAGGCATTCTAGCATGCCTGTGATCTCTGCTCTGGTTTCCTATTTACAGAGAAGGAAAACTGGCTCAGACCTCCTAGACTAAGACAAGGAAGTATGCAAAATCGAGCAGTCTCTGTGCCAGCTCTTGCTAATCCTTTTCAGTATGGTTTGCTGCTAATTTGTCATGGCACATATTTGCCTTATGTCTAATTAGCATCAAATTGCAAACTGCTATTTGCTAACAATTTGTTGCATCAATCTGCTTGAAAATCTATAGTTTAGAACTGGATTGCAGCTTATTCTGTCTATCAAAATTCTATTTCATACCCATCACAGTAAACTACTTGCCTCTAAAAAAACATTGCAGGGCTCTTCTGTACAAAGAAACATACACTTTAAAAGAGAGCCTATGCAAAGTGGCAGTTTTTCTTCCTTTGTTTCACCCTCCATTTACATTTTGCTATAACTTGTTTATAACTGGAATGAAATAAAGAACAGCTTGCTCTTTGTTTAGAGTTAAATCTAGCTACAACTGTTTCACCCCCATAACAGAATAGGTACATACAAAATTATCATCTATACTTTGGAGAATATAGGCAAGACCTTTACAACAAGAATTTGTACTGGAATTGGCTCTTAAAGTACAGGAAAAATTTCAGCCAAGGAATTTACCAGGTTTAGGAACTGGCTAACCTCTTCTTCATGACATCCACAAGTACTAAAATAAAAAAAATAGCTAAAAATTGTCACAAACAAATATTGTTGCAGAGATGTTCTTCAATGGAATCGTAAGTGATGTGGGAGATGTTTATGCATAAGATTTCCTCCCCTGCTATGCCTCATTAGAAACAGATGGAATACTGCTGCCACGTGCATTGCAGGGGATGGATGGAAATGTGTCAGTGCAGGGCCTGGCCTGTGCAATTCACCCCAGAGTGGCACAAAATGTTCTAAGCAGTCTCCTCCACTGTGTTCCAGGGATGGCACGGGGTCATCAAACCAGCATGGGCACATGCTGCTTCTCTGGAAGCAGGACTTCAGCCCACGAAAGATGAGGTTTCGTATCTAGATGGAAATGATGGGGTTTTATTTCTTCCAAGCCACAAAGAATTTGAAATTTCAAAAGTATTTCACCTGGAGAAAGCCTAATTCGTAGGGCTGAGAGAGAGATGGTGGGAGTAAACAACAAAACGAGATGAGAAATCCAAACAGGCAACACCCATATAAATACTCAGGGCCTCAAATTGCAGTTGCTTCTACATTTTCCTTTGTCATTTTGATCCAAAATGCCATACTGGGCAGCAGACATGTTTTCTTCAAATTTCAACAAAATCAGTATAATGTTTGCCTTTTTGTGAGTTGGTGTTTGCTATAGCAAACAAATGTAGCCAAATTTTCTGCCCACTTCTATGTAAAGTTTGCATACTTTCTCCTTGTGAGAGAATGAGCCAAGCTCAGTATAAAATGTTGTCAAACAAAATGAAAGCTTTCAGAGCTAAATGTCTGTCTTTGCTGTATCTATACCCAATAAAAACTCTTCTAAGGTTACAGGGAGTTGAATGCAACCTTCACAGGCAGATGGAATAGACATTTAAGAAGTGCTCACCATTAAGATGAACCCAGCTCCCCACAGTGAATTTAGAGTCAGAAGTAGGTTCAGAATTTCAGAGTGCTTAAATAAGAACAGTCATAAACACTGACAGAGCAGCTTGAGCTGGAGAGTGACCAAGGTGGCCTCCTGAGATCCCTCTCCGCCTGAATTGTACTACAAATTTCCATCTTATTTGATCAATTTTTACTAATTCACAGGGGTGTTTTTCTGTATTCTTCGTTGCTCTCTAATCAGAGCAAAGTCCAACACAGATGGATGCTGGTGGTTACTGCTGCCTGCAAAAGCACACTGAAGGGCCTGAGGGGAAAACTGCTGCAAGAGGTTGAAACAGAGTTAAGAGAATTCCCTGTTTCCATTAAGATCGTGGGACACCCCCCCTTATTTGTACCACAAGCAATAATAACATAGTAATTATACCTAAGGGGAAGCTTTGCCTTTCCTTCAAAAGCTGGCAGTGAGTAAAGGAGCTCACATTTCCCTGAAACTGGAAAAAAAGCCTCACAGAAACATAACAGTGAACAGGCCATTGTGAGAAGACACCACTTTAAGCAATGGACAGCGTCCATGTCACAGATATGGGGGAGAAATTCCCACTATGGAAAAGGGCTCCTGCTTTTTATGGATTGTACCCAAATAGTGCCCATATGAGCTGGACATGAATGGCAAAGTGAGAATACTCACTGAAGGAATACAACTTTTCTTGAATTTGTTTTATGATTATTAACATGCCATACTTATTTGCAAATGTGTTAATTTCCCAAATTTTATAGAACTTCTCTTTAAATTTATCCCTAATGGACAATATTTTAGAGACTGCACTAATTTCTGTCTGTTTCAAAATGATATAAATATAGTAAGGGCCAATTTTGTGCATAGAAGTAGGAATGCAATCTGGGCAGCTAAGCACCTCTTAATCTTCCAATCTGGAGAATAGAATTCAGGCTTTTTCATCTTGGCTGAAGGGAAACCAGTCTGTGTGCCCTGAATTCTCTCCAGATTTTATGGACATGGAATCAGCAGTACGTCCCATCAGTAGCCAAAAGAGCTCCGTATCATTCTGCAAGTTGATACAACTTCAATGGGAAGTTTAGGAATAGTTTTTCACAGCTTCTTAAACTGAGAGTGATTTGAGGTCAGCTAAGCTCATGTATTCTACGAGCATGCAGAAAAAAGGATTCATTCACTGTCTTCTGAATAACAGTACTGGTTTTCTTGAACAAATGAAGTGCTGCTTTTCCATTTATACATAAGTTGTTCATAGTTTCTGTAAAATAAAACCAAGATTTTCCTATGTTAGAAGAGTAAGGGTCAGACACCTTACAACACTATAAAGACGCAAAGAAGAACACAGCGAAATCACTTTTTCCCCCCAGTCAATTAAAAAGAAATAGAATAAATGTATTGGCAAAAGAAAAAAAACAAAACAAAACAAAAAAAACACAGAAGCATTTAAAAGTGTGCAGCCTTGACATAATTAGATCTACCACATCTAGGTCAGCTGAGGATGCAGGATTCATACACCAATTATTTATTCAAAACTTTAGAACAGTGCATTTCGAGTGACAGCTCCTCGCTGTGACTCCTCCAAGAACTAGTAGAGCCACCGTGCTACACATACACCTTAGAGAGCTCCGGAAAACAGATCCCACCTCATTTGAAAAAACCCCAAAAGCATTGGATATAAAGCAGAGAATACTATAATCACCACTTATTGGTGGCAGGTTTGCAGTTGAAATCAGTCCTGGGATTTCATTGTCTGTGGCACCAGGGAAGAGGAGTATCCATGAACAGATTGAAAAAGTTGGGTCTAAACTCTCCAGGGAAGGAAGGAGCGGCGCTGTGGGTGTAAAACTGAAAGCTCCTTTCTGCCAGCAGGAGCCTGAATGACAACCTCCAGGGACTGCACAAATGAAAGGTGCTTCACCAGCCTCCCAAAACACCACCTCTGCATAAGCTGCTTTGGATTTAAAACCCGTAGAATTTAGAATAACATGGAAATGGAGCCCAAAGGTGAGGGACTGACATACTGTTAAGTGTATTCATATCAGTACTCTTGGAAATGTCTGGCACATACCATATACAGATTTCATCTTATGCTTTTGTACAATGCTTGCAAAATATGTTTTGCAGCACACGAAAGGGCTAATCCAAGTGCAGGGTAAAAGTCACTGCTGCCAGATAGCAGACATCCTCCCTTGGCACAAACAAGCACCGAAGAGCTGTGTTTAGGTTCCCAAATTCAAACCATGCTGATGCCTCAATGACAGGCATTTTCTACATTTCCTATTTCCTTCTTGAAGTAAAGACAATTGCATACCCAGTTGAGCAGCTTGAAAAAAACTATTGGAAATGCTAAGAAAATTTTCCAAGTCAGACGTAGGATTTGGGAGCTAATAATGGAAATAAATGTGCTTAGAAAAAGAAATCAAACCCTACAGTTCTTGACATTGTACAAGGCTCAAGATGTCACTGTAAATACATTTTAATCCTGATCCAATGACATACTATATTCAGTATACAAGGGGACCCATGTGCTCCTTTCCTAGTCCTCTAGAATGCTAAACAACAATATACTTAAACATAAAACATGTTGCTCTTGGTTACATACCATAAATTGCCGTATATCCCTTCCCTCTTCTCATTCAGATTCTAATGAATGCTGCTCTGCTGGTCAACTATAACACAAGACAGAAAGTACTTTTCTCCTTGTCAAATAGCACTCTATAAAAAATACTATTTTCCTCCTGATTTAGGATACATACACATGGCTAGTAAGGAAAAGACAGCAGAGTTTGGCAAATAAAGTCTCGAGTGGGAATTTTCTCCCACGACTACCAGAGAAGATAAATGAAATTTTCAGACACAGCCCTATCAAACTCCACGATACAGCATGTGTGGGGTTCAGATACAATAAAAGGAGGAACCTGAGAAGAAAGTTGTTTTTGCAACCTCAGTAATGAGAGCGAGCCTTGAAATGCTGGCAGCGGAGGAAGCATTTTCATTAGGTGTGTTTCACTTTCTTCCTCAGTGCAGAAATCCACTTACAGAAGCTGTGTGTTGTTACATGACATATTTCCACTTCCTTACAGAAGTGCCTGTGATTTTTTGAATGCTGTTTGTTGTTACTGCCTTTCTTCTCCGACACAATGCACCAATTTTTAACCTTTTCAGTAACCCAGTGACACCTCTGGGATATTACAGTATTCCTGTCAAAATGTCTGGTCTACAACAATAAACTTTACATTGATGTCTTGCTTTTTGGGAATAATTACACTGTTCCTTAAATGTTACCCTATTTACTATTTGTGCAAAAAGATGACAATAAAATCAATGGAACACAATTCCCAAATGTGCATCAAAGTCTTTTGCAATGTTAATGGATTAGTGTGTCTATAGAGGTGTAAGATCATTTTGTCTTGGTGCTTGGACTTGCACGTGATATGCACTTACTCAAAGATAAACTTTTTAACCCTTATCTGCTGAGCTCATCCCTTCAAAAAGTTGGTTTAATCTCCTTGCATTTGTCAGGATTCCTTTTTTCGTTTTCTTTTTCTTTTTGTTTTTTTTTCTTTTCTTTTCTCTTTTCCTCCCTTCTTTTTAAGCCAAGCCCGGGAATGCTGCCCATCGATCAATAGGTGTATGATGAAGGAACTTCGTCCTGCTCCCTCTGACCAGCGGCGATGTTTTTTCAATGATTCCGCAGGAGTCAAAAACTCAACAAAGCGAATCGCGGATGCTGTAAAGGGAGCATGCTGCTCATGTCTGTGACCACTGTATGCAAAGCTTGGCATTAGTCACCGCCAGGCCGCCTCTGACAGCCCTGAAGTGAGGGAGATTAATGTGAGGCAGGGGCACTTTATTATTGTCATTCTGTTCTTTCACACTCTGCCTCTGACTTTCAATTTTGCTCCAGAATTAATTGTCTGCTCCCTACAGTATGACTGATGTAGAAGGATACAAGTAACATAGGCACCTGGTTCTGGCCTTGACAATCTGACTCGTTGTTGCAGGATGTATTGTGTACAGTCAAATTCAGGGACAGACGGGCATCTTTCAAAGAAATCAGCCAATGTTTCTTTTGACTTCAATCAGATTTGACTGTAGATTATCCTTCTCTAAGAACAATTTTTTTCTTGTAGAGATGCTAACAAAATGCCAGGGCCATTATTAAGTACCACTACATGATACTATTGCTCTGCTTCATGCAGCCTCATATGAGGCCTTTCTCTCCAAGCCTTGCTTTTTATGTTGTAAGGCAGTAAATTAGTCATGTAGCAGTGTTTAATCCCTACCCTCTCAGAGTTAAGCATTGTTGTGAGAACATTATATATGGTATCTTAGACAATAAAAATACATGGCTGTGTAAGTCAGTATCATTTACTATTTATTGGGCTAACAGTTCCAAAGCAAATTACACACAAAGTAAGACAAATAGTTAAAGATCTTGTATCTAATAGAATATCTGACTGTATATCAGACTTGGAATGAACTGCTGTACTAAGAGATCAAAGAACATCTTTACTAGAGCACAGAGGATAAGAAAAAGAAAAAAATCACTTTTTGGAGGGGAAAGAAATCATACAGAATCAGTCTTTGCACATGCACCCCTATCTGTCAGTCTGCTTTTTCTCGGTTTAACGTCTGATGGTGACAAATGTAAAGGCAGTTCCACACCGCAGCAAAACAAGGAGTTTCACCTTTATCTTTAAACAATGAGCATTTGCTCGTAGCCACAGACATTGCCACAGACATACAGCCAATAATATCAACATTCTCTGCTCTATAAGTATGGGGAACTGTGGCATATTTGTTCAAGGTTTAGTTTTTGGGCCAAATACTCTCAGTGCCTGTTAATATTTTCAGTTGGCTTTTATCATTTTTGATCAGACTTTGATCAGATAAACTTTTCAGAGTTACACAGCTGAGAAATTATCAGATGTATACGAAATATATAGAAATAAGCAACACTAAATGTTCCACTCTCTAATGTTTTCCCCTTGGTAGGTGGGTGGGATTCCTCAAGGGGACCTCAGGAATTTCTTCCCAAATACCCTCTCTGAATAGAACATGCAATAAATTACTTCGGCTTTAACTCATCTACTCCTTCAATGTGACCATATTACGTTAAAGGGTACAGAAATACATAATATGCTGAATTGTCTTTATCCTGGACACCAGAAGGAAAATTACCACCACTCAGTGAGGATGAGCCCACCTCATTACATTAAGGATTTACCACAATGATTAAAACACAAAAAATATCTACCTGCTTTTATGAAGGAAGCAGCTTTTCCCACTTGCTCCAGTTTTCCCAGACCTCTGGGCAAAATAAATTTCAGGATGCATTTCAGTTTTCTTTAAAGACACAAAAAGCAATGAGGAACTCTGCCTCTTTAAAAAGGTGTGCGAGTAAATGTTGTAATATCCTTCAAACCTGACATTAAGTATTCAAATGTTACTTAAGCAAAGTGTGAGCAATTAAATTAATCAATCTTCCCAGCCATGTACTGAACAGATGTTCAATAAATCCTCTCTGCTTACAGTGTGGGAGGAAGAAAGTCCACTTTTAGCTGTCCTTCAGTGATGACATCCCTCAGCCCGTCCTTTCTCCGGGCCTCATGGGCCACTGCCAGGCAGTTCTGCTGTGTTGTTTCTTTATTATAAATAACAACAGACCACCTGGCCTACCTGCAGTACCTGGAAGCTGAGGTTTAATGATCCTTCAGGCTACATCCTCAGCTCTCTCCTGATCCCAGATAATGGGACTGATGGGAATGGCAGAGGAGTGACGGATGGCAGTGACGAATGACTCCACACAAACATGTGCTGACAACTAGTGAATACGGGGCAGCCTTGCAGAAAGGTCAAGATAAAAGTATTTGCCTGACTTTCAAAGTTTCTCCACGAAAAAACACTCGGAATCCTCAGATTTCTCACCACCAGGTAACTTTGCCAGGCAGATGTGTGCAGCATGCTCTCAGAGTGTCACAAATCTGGCAAACAGCACTACCAGCAGGAGCAAACACAACCTTTTAGTGAAAAAAAATCTAGAACAAAGGTAGAACAGCGGAATTCCATAGACATGAAAGAACCTGGATATTTGCAATTTTCAGTGCTAAGCTTGCTAGCAGCTGCAGACGCAGCCTCTTGTTTTTTATGGTGTCTGTTCTGTTCTGACCAAGTTCCCACCCCAGCCACAGTCTCACTCTCATTGCCCTTCTGGCACCAGGAAAGGCCACTGAGCCTCCCCATCTTTCTGCCCAATTAAGCAGTGAGGTCTTTTCTTAGGACTTATGAAGTTTGCCTGGAAGTCCTGTGATGTAAAATTTGATTGCTACAAGATGCTCACATTGTTATCTCTGTTTTAGAACCTCAGATTTCAAAAATTAAGGGACAAGTTTTTACCTCGTGCTCCCCAAACCTTAAACAACAAATAATAATTGGTTATAAGATGCATATGATGCATCCCATCATCTTAACTTGCTACACATTAATATCAACGGTGATCAAATGAAGGGACTGACATTCAAATGTAATGGTTAAAACCTCTGCACCACAGATATACAACTTCAACCTTTTGAATGCTGCCATTCCATATATGGACTTTACCCACATTTTAATGAGGCTTTAAAATCTCTGGGATTAAGCTAGTATTTTATATAGAACTGCCTGCTTTTTATGATATCCTGACATGTTGTACAACATTTGTGACTATATTGATCCTTATAAATTCAGCATCTATATATATTCCTGAAAAGCATCCCCTGCTTAGTCTGTAGCACAAACGGCAGGGCAGGAGGCACACGGGGGGCAGTTCTTGAGCCATTTGCTCAGCAGTAAACAGACAGGTAAGGAATATTTTAGTAGCATGAAATATTTTAGTTGCATAACACAGCCATACTTAAAAAAAAAATAAAATACCAGCCTCAAAATGCACAATAAAGAAATTCCAGGGTTCTTTTTTCAATTTTACCCTACCTCATTCTCCTTCAGACAAACCTGTTTCAAATCCTGAGGGGGTAAACTGTACTCTTCTCCCACCTGGGACAGTTATACATCTTCATGCCCTCACCTTTGCCTGTCTGCAGAGACAAGCCTTCTTGTGTTTCCCCATGCAGTTTCATGCTTTTAATCTGAAACAAATGATTGCAGAAAAAAAAAAAAAAAGCATTATCACCTTGGCGAGGCATCAGGAGTATACAGAAAAAAAGAAAGGGTCTATGGGCAAATTCATCTTTCATTGCTACAATCAATCTCTCACCTAAAGAAATACACAATAACTAGGCAGGAAGGGGCCAAGATTTATGGCCTAGAAACATCTCCACTGACCAGCATACACCAAGCCTTCCTGGCTCCCTCCTTGCCAGAATGGCTCTTTCGAACAGTTACAATGATATACTGTCTCTCCCTACTGTTTTACAAGTACATTAGCTTTATTTAATGAGATCTCTGAGTAATTTAACAGATGTATATAGGACATAAGACTAGAAAAACTCTTGCTACTTGAACACTTTTGCCAAGGTATTCTAGGGCTAGCTAATCTCCACTACCATGTTATATTCCATGAAATACTGTTATTGGAATTTTGGGAAGGTTTTTAAAAATCATTTTAATAGGAATGTTATATTATAATCTAATAGAATAGTGCCATATTCAACACTTGCTTATATCAAGCCCATTAAAATAAGGTTAAAAGTGGTTACTTTAGTTCTTCAAAATTATTTATATATTAAAAAGCCTGAGAGAAATCCAAAAGCAGAGGTGAATGTATCTGTTAAATCTTGCACCCTGTTCTTTCCTGTGACTTCAACATCATGTCCCAAGGGAAAAAAGACAGATTCTTCCATTTTGAAAACATTTATTCAGCTTTAAAGTTCACAATAATGGGATCACTCAATAAGAAAGCATTTCAAAGTACTGTATTCTGAGGTTTTGTTTAATATATGAAGTATAACCAGTCATTAGTTTAACACAATAGCTTTGCTTTCCATTATTTTATTATTTCTATTTCTGAGCAACAGAAAATGTTTTGGATGGCTGCTGTTATTGAGCAAAGCAGTTTTAAATAATAGTGTTATACAATAAAATATTAAATGAAAGAAGCTGCAATAATAACTTTTTAAATAACTTTAATAACCTACCAATTAATAATACAGGGGGTGGCAATAAGGAATTACCTGTTGAAAGTAACATTCAAACAATTTTTCTCAGTTAAAGAAAGATGGGCATAAACTTTATGAATTTGTCTGTATATCTTTTGCAGCAGTGAATCTACAAAAATCCATACAGTGTGTTGCTGTTTTCTCATACATTATACTTTTTAAATTGATTAAAAATAGAATATTGCCCCAGATTCAGTAATGACTTCAATGAACTACATTAAAAAAAATTCAACAACTTCTATTCTACCAAGTGGTGAGACCAGTAGTAATTGAGTTTAGTGGCATTTTTCTGTAAATAATATATAGTCTCATTAAGGAAGGTTTATTTTAGTTTGAAAACATATTTCTTTTTAAAATTCTTTTAAGCTGAAGGGGGAAAAAAAGGGGGGAAAAAGGATGAGAGTAATATTTACTGTTCTGGCAAAGTGTTCAACATCCTTCTGGGTTACAAGTTATTGCATTAACCTTGAATTAGAGCATAAAACACAGGTCTAGCACATTTATATATAATCACTCATAGAAGTCTATGGGATTTACAACAACCATGCTGCAACATGTTGAATATTTAGAGAAAATCCACATACGTATCTGACCAAAGTAAACATTCTGACCCACCTCCTGAACGTACCACACCTTAGCCAGAGGCAAGGATTCCACGTTCAGAAAGCAGGAAACACCAGGTTGTGAGCAGAAAACACAGATACTTCTTTAAATATCAGAAAACACTGAAAAATCTCAGCCTGCAAAATTATGGACGGTCAGCATGTAAAATTATGCTTGAAATCAAGAACAAACAAAATTACTCCCTGAGTAGAAAAGAATGGGGGAGAGAGAGAGGGGGAGAGGGTGAGCTGATATAGAGCAAATTCATGGCATGAAATTTCATTTCTTGAGCACTATACATCAAGGTGTATTTGTTTAATGAGGTTGACACCAGAAAGATGTATAGAACATGTCAGACATCCAGTACCAGTGCGTTCTGGGAAAAAGATAACATCTGAGGATCTGACCACTCACTTCGTCTTCGAGCCAGACTTCTCTATCTACTGGTTCTTCAGGGGATTATAAATGAGAGGGCAGGAGGAACAAGGAGCAAAATAATGAAAAACAACACAAAAAAAGAAAAATTATAACATTGTAGAGCCAAGTAAAGCCAAATTTATTGACCTCACAACTACATAATCAAGAGAAAGTTATCACTGTGGAAACTTTTACTAAAGCAGAATGATCTTAAATAACAAGGGAGTGCTACGAAATTTACAGCACTTTTAAGATATGCAAATTGAATGCAAGGTATAGACATAAGGGTAATTAATTGTAAATCTAAGAATAATGTTTCTTTGTCAGGGCTGTCTCCATGTTGTGGAATACATTCTAATGTGCCTTAACTCTGAATATTTCTTAAAGGCTGCTCTAATTATGAGATGTTCAGAATTTCAAAATAGTAGTTATTCTTATCGTTTAATATAGCTGCTGTAAAGTTTCATAACAAAATTTACTGATTACATGAAAATATTTTATTTTAATTTTCAAGGATAAAGCGCTTATTTAAAAGTCTAGGCACTGAGTCTTTACCTTGGAAAAAATAATATGATGGAAACAGCTTTTGCCTAAAGCAGTGTTTTGTGGTGGTTTTTGTATGGGTTTTTTGAGGAAGAGAAAGGAAAGTAGCAAAGAACCAACATAACTAAGTGTAAACATCTTTATCTGCTGCAATTTTGAAGGTATAATGCTGGTTTTCTCAGGAGTTCATAGAATAAAATAGAATTTTATAATTCCATTATTTACTTAATTTTTCATTTAATTGAAATCGTTCATGTGACAATAATTCAGATCAACCTTTCCATTGAAACAGGACTATAAAAATTCACTTTTTCATTTTAAAACCTGGCAAGGTTGGAAAGGAAATTTTCCAAGTTTGAAAGGAAATTTATATAAACTTATAGAACATGTAAAACCTTTTACAGCAATAATTCAAGCCCTTGTCAGCTTCAGTAGCCAGCCTATATATGTGGCTGTGCTTCCTGATAGAAAACCCAATACCTGAGCTGCTTTTAGTGTTTAATTCAGACAAATTAAAATGAAGCTTCTTTAGGGGGTAGCATAGTCAACAGTCTTCAATAAAAATGCCATAATAGCCAGGATGCCTTGGATTTTTAGGGAAAAAACACTTATTAACCCTTGTGTCTTAGCAGAACTTGCTATAGACCCACAGAAGAGTTAAACAGTGTTGGAGGGAAGAGCACGAGCAGCCAAAGCTCTCTGTGAGTCAGAAGACTGACCACCAAACACCAAGAGAAGCAGCTAAACTAGCCTGGTTAAACCAAACCACAGGGTTTGGGGAAATTATTCCAGCTGGTAACTCTTAAGTTCCAGCAAAACAAACTCTAATCACAGATATTATCTCACAAAGAAACTACAGGGCTGGAAGTATGTGATTTACATACACGTGTAGTAGCAGTACAACAGAAATGTCCTTTTTTCACCAGCCATCAGTTACACTCCTACCAGCGCAGGAATCATCCATAAGCCCCACATCCAGGATATGCTTTTAATACTCCAAAGGGAAAAGAGCAAAACACTTCAAAACCCCCTATTTTAGGAGATGCAAGTGGGGTAGCTGGCCGTGGGTGAGTGGTCAGCTAGGAGGATTACAGCCCTTTGGGAAAACCATCATGTGACATGGACTGCTTTTGTGGGAGCAGAGGGGGAGAAAAAGAGGGGGGTAGAGCCCCAGTTCCTCACGCAGTTGGCATTTAACAGCAAAAAACTCAAATCAATAGCTGAAAATTTTGGCCAGCAGAATCGGTGTGCGTTATCTGCATGAGATGAAATGCATTTCAGAAACACGTCACACAAAGTCTTTGGGAGATAGGGAACAAAGGGAGAGGTTGATCATCAGAGTGGAATACAAAAAAGTAAATGTTAACACAGCTTTGGAAAATGTGCACATCATCACTTTGTGTCTGCTCTGCCTAAACAATTAAAATATTCTGTTAATATTTTTTACCTAAGCATAACATTCTATAACTTTACCTCCCTTTCAGTGACAGTTTGTGCTTGGAAGTTCTGTTATAGTTTAAACAGAGAACTCAGGAAATTTTGAAACCATTGCCAGATATAGAGGCAGATTTCATAACATGAGTTAAATGCATCATATGCTTACATGAGAGGGTCTCTCCTATATAACACTTGCTGAAATTATAAATTCTCCATATGCCAGCAGAGTTAATAGCTTCCTTAAAGGAACTTTCAAAAATTATGCTTGCACAGGAGTAAGTTTCCAAAACTTTCTATAAGGAAACAAAAAACCAAGGCACTTATTAATGCTGGGTTGTAACTGGAGCAAACTGAAGTTTTCATCCTTCCTTTTTTTCATGACAGCTTTCCTACACAAGGCTTAAACTTTTAGGTACCTAAAGAAAGTGTCAGGGGGAATTCTTACTGACACCTGCTTCTCTAACCCCTTGAAAAGGCAGGAAACTTAGTCTGAAATAATGAAGGCACTGAGAGAACAGTTTAGGTAGAAGATGCGCCAAGGTGATGCAAAAATTTCTAAAGGCCACTTAAGGAGGAATCCTAGGAGACAAACTTCATGGTTTTGATGGAGAGAAACGATATGAAGACAGATTTTTCCTTTTCTGTACAGTGCAATGGAAATGGTATTACAGCGCTGATAAGAGATCCTGATCTGCAAGCACGAGGCTCTTGTTTTCTCCAGCTGCTTTTCTATGATGTGACAAGCAAAGGTTATTGTCCTTTTGTAAGCACTTTTGGACACTAGAGTTTGAATCGGATTTCAAGTGGAGATTACAATTTCTTTCAATCAATCAGTGAAAGGCTCTATATCTTAGGTGTGTTGTAGGGTTAACCACAGCTCTGTTAGACCCACATTAATTTTTCTCGTTAGTCTATGATATCTACCAGCAATTTCACTCTGTTTCACTGTTTTTGCAGGCTCAACTAACTTTTCAAATGGTTATAATTTTGCCAAAATCTCTGATAATCAAACTCATGACTGACTGCCCAGAAAACACAAAACGGCAGAAGAGCCAAACTCAGCTTACACAGTAACCCTGACTGAAGGGTTACAGCCAGCAAGTTATGCTAAGCCAGTTCTTTCTGAAGCCATTAATCACCAAAAAAATGCATTCATTTTCTGTTTCTTGTCACTCCAAGCCTGCTCCTCCAATTCAATTACTGCCAAATCAAACTGTTGTGAAAACAAACTGTGGTGAGCACTGAACTGGGGCACATCTACTCTCCAGTCAGCCACCAGCTTTCTTCTAGCTTAGCTAGAACAGGGTGAGCATCCTCCTCACCTGGAAATAACAATGGGAGGATCTGTGAACTAGACACCAATTACAAATTGCACTGGTTTTTTTCTTTTCCATTGAAATTATTCTTGTTTTCATTGAATTCATCAATGGTGAGGTGAACTTTCAGCATTTGGAAGTACAGACAGCAGAGTAATAAAAGAGCAGCTCAGGAGGACCCATTCACAAAGGCCACTCCCACACGATGAAGCACCATGGGCTAAACCAGTCCCACCCATTTCAGTGGGATTCACTGAGCAGGGAGCACACACAAGGTGTGTGCTGGGACAGCAAAACAGGCAAATGCAGCAGCTGGCCTCACACACTCCTTGTTAAACAGACTTAGTTCTAATTACTCTAAGATGGATGGCCTTACAAAATACTTTTTATTCCTAAGGTTATTAAGAAAAGTGGAATTCTTCACCTTGTCCTTAAACTCAGTGGAAACTGCTCAGTTCACCTCTTCCACTTGGTGTGTTTAATTATTTGCACAGCTTGAATTAATACTAGGTCTATGTCTGAATGTCTCTGCTTGTCTTACTTGCTGCCAATCACTTCAAAATACCCAGGATTTGAGGTTTTCTTGCTGCAGGAATCATCAGGGAGGAAAACCAGACGAAAACACCTAAGTGAGATGACTCTGATATTTCCAAAGAACCCTTACATCAGTTTCCCTGTTTCCTAGCATAAGTCATTCCCAGACCATTAGAAGATCAGGAGAAATATAATATCAGGCAAAATGATACACTGACTCTTCATATTACAATGGCTTGATGGATCCTTGGTGATTCAAACCAAATTTAGAGAAGCCACTGCCTGTCTCCCCAATGCCTATAACTTTACATGCAGAATAGCTCTGCAATCAGAGCAACGTGGACTGCAAAAAGGTCACTGACAAGAGACAATCCATTAGCACAAAAAAAGCCACAAAACGAAACAAAACAACCAACAAAAAAAAAATCAAACAAAAACCAAACCAAACCAAACAAAACCTGGCACACTTACCAATTTAAAGAAACACATTTACAGCCACAATGAGATAATGAGTATATTTTACACAAAGCAGATACATTATTGTGCAATATTTTCAAGTGTAAAGCTTGGGATTCTAAATGTGATCCAAAATAAATCAGAGTTTTGGTAAACAAGCCTGTAGCTCTCTCTTTTTTTTATAAGTTTCATGCAACGTTTGAGAAGTCAAGCAAGAGAGGGTGAAATGCTGCTATCCACAAACCAGCAATACACAGGCACAAGCTTCCTCTGCAGGAGGATCGAACCACACATAAACAAAAAATAGAAAAACAAAATAGAACGAAGCTAAATAAAAATAATAAAACAAAAGCCACAGATTAAATTCTTTCCTTCCTTATATCCTTTAGAAGCAGCACGAAGTCAGTGCGTTTGCACAGGATGTAAGTCAGGGCACAAATTGGCCCTTCAGCTCTGAGATTCCTCCAAGCTTTCCCAACAGCTTGCTGAGCGTAATTTGGGCTGGGTTATTTAAAGCTACACAGGATAATACAGTACAAAGACTGGTGCGAACAATAACTCTTGCACAATTTATCACGCAGAGAAGAGCTACTAATCTTTTTGGAAAACAAGGTATTCAAAATTATTTAATGCTAATATTTATGCATCAGAAAGCATTCTAAGCACAAAACAGCCCTGCTCCCCCTCCCCATCCACACACACAACATGCATTTGTGAACATCCTCAGCTACAATACACCATATTTTCAGAGAGTCTTGAAATTATCATACTCTGTGTTGGCATTTATGAAATTCTGTTATTAATGCCACTCTCGTAACAAAGATAAGCTGTGTTTACAATACTAATACCTTCCACAAATAATTAGGTATGTATAGCTACACATATAGTCTTCTATACCAGTGATGGCTCAAAACTGTAAATTTAAAGTATATTATTGTAATAAACAGTAATAATAGCAGTGATTATAAAAATCAGTTTGGCATGCTTCTGCCTAGCAGAATTCTGTACCACACTGTCAGTTAAAAACAAAAAACCAAGACAAGAAGTAACATTTTCTGAACAACTATTATTTTCTTAGCTCTTCTTTACTGGTTGTTATTTTTTTCTATTGCATGCTCTTATTTTTAAAAATTAGAGACTGGAATTATATCAAACTAAAGGTAACTATGAAATTAGTCTAAAGTAGCAACTCTTCCTAACCAAGCAGATGGGTATCAGTACATCACTGCACTTACATGATTATTGCTACAGTCTTTTAAAATTATAAGTTTATAAAATACTGTTGTCTTTGAATAATTTTCAAAGTATCTCATAAGAACGAGGTTTTCTTTACATGTCAATTCAACAGTCTAAAAGTGAAAACTATAAATTTTCATATGTCAGAATTTTTCTTTTTAAGTATTAAACATAATTTTTAAAAAATCTTGGCATACTTCTATTTCTTCCTAAGAGAGCTGGATGCTTCCTTTGCCTCACAATAAATCATAAAAATCCCTTTCCTTTTTCTCTTGCGTGCAATACAGGATCCATATCCAACTCACCACAGTATTTACTAGGCCAGCGAACTCCCTATTTGAACTTTTTTGCAGCATTTCTTCTGCAAGACACTAAGCCTGTGTTTGTTTTGGCAATACTATGGCACAACAGAGAATTAAGCACTTTCTGTGTGATCTCCAGCTACAACACTGCAGAAGGATAAGAAACCTACGTATAATCAAGCAAAGTGATTTTTGCAAATGTTTCCAACTTTCATTTAAATCAGAACATTAAACCCCCACAATCTCCCAGGTCACATGTCGTAGGGGGAAAGTGGGCACTTGACTATCATTTAAATGGATCAAGGCGTGTAGGAAATTGCCCAATTTTTTGTTAGATTTAGCAAGAGGGTAGAAGACTCGATATCCCTATCACTGAGAACATTCAAACACATACAGCTGCAATCAAAATTGATATAAATTAGTTGCTGTACCTTGGCCGTCAGAGCACTCTCCACTAAGTCAGCCTCTCCAGATTGCTCAATACTAAGGTCCATTAGACTGAAGCTCCATGTAGAGCTTTCCAGGGTGCTGCTGCCCACACATTCCCTTTTTAACAAGTTTATGTTGAAGATAGTTTTCCTGAAGCAAGAGACTCGGTTTGGTAAAAAGAAATAGTACTATTATCAAACAAGAGGCAAAAGCAAAAGAACAGTTATCTGAAATTCCTCAAACTCTCTTTTCACAGTCCCTTTTAAGTTGTCTCAGACTTCATTCCTTATCTCTGTATGCTGAACCTCAGTCTGAGTTTCTGCTTATTGGTCTTAGTTTCCCCAAGGAACCTCTGATGGTTCTTTAATGAAGCCATAAGATGAATATCCTCTGAGAAGCTGTGTTTTCACTGTTTTCTCATAAAATATGATTCTTCCCCCCCTTTCCCTTCATCTTTTAATTCCAAACCAACACTAAACAGAACAACAGTAGTAACAGCAACCTAGCTCATCCCACTGCTGTGATTATGGAAATTCCTTCTCTTGGCTTCTTCTGTAACTGTACGTTTTCTATTACTTTAATCAAGGCTTTTGGTGGCCCTAAGTTTCCAAAATATGCCATTTCCGTGAGATGACTTGCTAAACCTATTTTCAAAGCAGATATTAGTAGATTCAGCTATATTGTAGCTACACCAATTTCCATCTTATTAAAAATACCACATAAAAGTATCTGTTGTGTGTTCCTCATATATTCTGCAAGTATTTCTTTCTTACTATTTTCTGAAATAGATCTATATTCCTTTTAATTTCTCCTACTCATTCAGTCCTGGATGTTTTTTGTAAGTCTTCTTCTGAACAAGTTGTGTTCTACTCAATATTCACTGTGCACTAGACAGACCCTGTGTTTCCACCTTTTTCTTTGCAGTTTTTTACTGAAGTTTTTACCATGTCTCAAAATTCCAACATGTATTCTCTCCTTCAGTTTTAGTAGGAAGTTTCTAAAAATCTGTCTCATGTGTTGTACCCCACGATGCAGAGCACTT
Organism: Melanocharis versteri; assembly: GCA_013397845.1. NCBI lineage: Eukaryota > Metazoa > Chordata > Aves > Passeriformes > Melanocharitidae > Melanocharis > Melanocharis versteri. The sequence goes on from VZTG01010315.1 coordinate 26,218, forward strand.
CCCCGTGTTCTCTCCATCCTTCATCCTCTGCTGCCTGTCCTAAGCCATGTGCCAGGGCCTGTCTGTCACCACTGGCACACCCAGCTCGTGTCTCCCTCAGCTCTCCTGTTCGGGACACAGCCCTTGTGCCACGTTTCCCTTTACACATCCCTCTGCTGCCTTTGCGCTGATTGCTTCTCCAGCTGAGGTTTTTGTCTCTGTTCACTTGCTTTTTGTGTCTTTGGTTATCCTGTTGCATTGAGCTCTTTGGCTGATGGCTCCCTTTTTATTCTCCTTCAGTCCCCTGTTTAAGAGTCACATTTCAATTATTATTCGGCTCAGTGTAAGGTGACTACCAAGACACCCAAAAGTGGGCTCAGGTGTAATCAATCGTCCAGAAGTTGTTGACTTCAGGCTTTCACACAAAGCTGGTTAATGAGGAAAAAACAAAAAGACCCTGCACCTGGAGATTTGGGAAAAAACGAGGACCTCAGGATCCACCAGATCATCTATTCATTCTTTCCTAATCTGACCGTTAAAATAAAATCTAAAAACTATGAATTAACCATAAATTAGACACAGCTTATTTTCCACTTGGGATGATTTCTTATGTGTATTCTGAAAAGTCTGGCCTGTCTTTTAAATCTACACCATCCTTGCTGCCTGTAAAGGGGAGCCAGTGATCTGCATGACAACACACTTGATCTTCTTCCAATAGTCAAAGTCATCCTGAGCTTTCTCAGCAGCAATATCAAATTCCCTTTTTTGTCCGTGTGTGCGTGTGATGGTTTTTGTTGGAATAGCTTCTTCATTATTAGAAGACAGTTGCTAAAGAATATGTTTAGCAAATTTCTCTCTCATTTTCTTCATCAAATTAGTCAGTTTTTCCAGTCGAGGAATTCCAACTCAGTCTTGCTTTTCACATTTTAAAAGTAGCTCTTCATCCATAAAGCATTTCTTCTTTAAAGATATTGACATTTTCTTACCTAGCATCTCAAAAGAGTTTAGAAAGTCCAGGTTGAGAGCAGCATATTGAAATCTAGGCACTAGATTACAAATTACTATTTGATCAAAATGTAAGCCAGCTAATTAACATGTTTCTTATTTAAATATAAAAGCTTTCATATATTTAGAATAAAAAATGCCTCCTAAGTGAATGAACAAACCAGAAAAGCATAAGTAACACTGTCACTGAAGTTACTGCAATGGGCACAAGGGGGGCTGATTCCTGCAGGCTAAAAAAATAAAAAATAAAGATTACAGTGTGAAAATGCAATCTAAAAAGGTGCTACTTTACGTACTACGCATATCTGCACTGCAAGGGATATGAATGCAAAGGCTGTCAAAAAAGCCTAAAACTTATAAACACCTCAAGGTCATAAAGCTTTCAGCTTTAAGATTTTAATAAGAAAAGCCAATAGCTGAAATCTCTACTCAGACCAAAGTTTCAAATAGAATCGAAAGACGTTGAACTTCATTACATTTGGTTAAAAGTGACAAAAGTCGCTGTAAAGGCTCAAAACCCTGATTACAGGAGTCCCTTTCGTCTCTGCTGAGAGACAAGACAGATGTTCCTGCCAAAAGTCTGGTGTCAGCCTGACAGGAGAGCATTCCAGGGGTCTCTGCCTCTCACTCTCCACCTGCAAGGGCCAGGAAGCTGTGGCAGGATGGCCAAGAGCAGAGTGTGGATGAGCATCAGTATCACAGTGACACCAGGTACCAACAAAACATGCTTCCTCTTTTCTGTGCAGGATCTGGTTATCTGGCTCCTTTTGCACCAACTTCAACCAAATAAGGAGCCTTTGTTTGAACATCCAAACTATCAAGGTCAGGACAACAGCAAAGTACAACATCAAGCAGCACATTTGAGGGGATGACTCTGGAGCAGCTGGTTAGCTTCCATGATGAATGGGAATTACAGCAGTTTTCAAGAGACCAACAGAAGGCTGGCAGGGTCCTAATCAGCTATAACATCAGTAGTAAAGATCTAAGGAGACTAGAGCATTTCCAAAACTAGAAACATCTCTGGGCTTTAGTTTCAATAATTATAGCTGTGACAGCTGGACGGTGTGGGTACATGACTGGAATGGGTTGGAGTTCTTGACATATGGTGCTATTGGAATCCTGTCTGTCAGGAAAGGAGCACAAAATTACCCCCCAACAACGGGGCTGCAGTGCATGTCATCCTGTCTCAAAGTAAAGGAGCAAAGATGGCATTTTTGCAGGTTAACATTCAGCAAATGACAAAATGTCATTCAAGTAACGTTACAGCAGAACATCAGGGCAAAGCGCTGCGGGGTCACAGGGGCAATTTAAGTTAACTGGAGGAAGCACTTGGGCACGCCTGGTTTTCCTTCTGCTAACTGAATTTCTAGCTGCTCTTACCCTCCTGGAATAACCATTTGGTGCTGACGCTGCGGGAAGTGGCCTCGCGTGGCTCCAAAGAGACTCCAGGTGTGCTGAACAATAATTTCACATAGTTACTTCTTTCTAAGTGTGCCTCTGATAAGGTCTTTTTCCTTCCTGAATCTTTGAGCCCGTTTAAAACTCATGCACACTCAGGGAGAGGGCAAGCTCTATCTTCCCCATGAATTGATAGTTCCATCAAAAAACACCGTGTAGTGGCCGGTAATTAATTTTTCTTTACATTCTACTTATTAAAAATGAATGTAAAAACTCTGAAGCAAAAGATGTTCAGTATAATGAAGTGACACAGACCTGTTTGTCAGCCAGACCGTCACTCTGCACAAGGCCTATTCCTGCTAGGAAGGATAGTTGAACTATAGGTTGTCAAGACAGAATTTTATCTCACTTTTACTCAAGCTCTGAACCATGCATGCTGAAATTAAACCCTTTCATTACCACTCCCCATTCCCTGTCATTCCTTCTTCTGTTGCCAAATTTGCCATTAAGGGCAGTTTTGTTTTCTAGCATAGAAACACACACAGAAATATATTTGCTTACCTTGCAATTGCCAGACCAGATCTAGAAATTTTTTTTTTTTTTCTCCTTCTTGGAATTTTTCCTCAAAGCTGGAAGCAGCCCCTTCCAAAACGCAGGAATTTGAGCAGGTGTGTCTGAAGGCCACCATGCGTGAACATGGAACTTCTGCTGACATGGAAAGGACACACGCTGAAGGTGACAGGGCGAATGTGTTACCAAGCAGAGACATCGCTCAAAATGCAGGGATGGATTACAGAAATCAAACTAAAACTTGCGAGGGATATTAGGAAGGACAGGAAGAGTTTTCTTAAGCACAAGATAAACATAAGGAAGGTTGAAAAAAGCGTAGGCCCACAAATCAGAAGGCACAGGAGATTCAGCGACAAAGAGTGAAGGTGCTGAGTGTTTTTCATTCTACTTTTACCTGGGAAGTCTGGACACAGGTTTCCACATCCCTGGAACACAGGCTGCAACGTGGGAAAACTTAATTAAATTCTTTGCTTACTTAACAAGAGGGTGGCCAAACACTGACCCAAGGACCCAGAGAGGCTCTGTCCTCGAAACAATGAAAAACTGAGCAGGAGCAGCCCTGGGCAGCCTCACGCACTGGCCTTGCTTTGGGCTGACCCTCACACCTACATTCTGATAGGATTCCACGCTAAAAACCAGCAAATTTCAGAAAACACCACCGTAACACTTTTAATTGGTGCTAAAAGGTCTGCTTTAAACCAGTAAAAATTCAGCATTAAACCTGAAGTGTAGGGTTTTTTTCGGATGCATGTATATCTTGAAGGGCCTCCACAGCATGAGAAAATGTAGGTAATGTACAATATTGACTCTAGTAACTCGTGCTTATTTTCTACCTTACATGCCACAGTATGAAATTTTGGCAATTAATGACGACTCAGAGGAAACAGATGCCTTTTAAAGGATAAACAGATATACTTTAATCCTGAAGTATCTAATTAGATATTTTTCCCAAAAATGTGGGCAAACTCTTTTCAAGCAGCATTTCTACAGGCAAGCTCTATCTTAAGTTCTAATATTTTTCTAGTTTGAAATATTGTGGACCTCTTTTCTCACCATCCCCTGGTATTCTGGGATGTCCCCTCCTGGTTTCTGTTCACGTCTCAGAGAGCTTTCCTCATTTTCATTATGTTTAAGAGGGAGAGAGAGGATGAACCTTGTCACATGGTAACATGAAGGTCATTTCACACACAAAAAAAAAAAGCAGAGAAAGAGGAATAGGAAAGAGAATGAGACCCAGAACTATAAAACTAATAAGCAGGATAAGACAGAAATACAAGGGTCTACTTTTTGCACATTCTCGAGTGCTGAAAAACAATGAACTTTGGTTTCCAGCACATTTAGAGTTCTGTCTTAAGCAGGGTTCTCAAATGTGTTAAAAAATGCCATATGGGGCTTAGTGTTTTTGATTAGAAATGCATTAATGTGGGACAACTGGCTTTTCCAGAAGAAAGAAATTTCTAACAGGAGAGGGCTGCTATTATTTAGATGAGCTGAGATCATCCCATTTTACTGATTCATTTAGACTGATGCCAACTAGAGCCCAAAACAAGCATTTCTTCTTAAAGAAATTATGAAATTACTGTAGACTTTGATCTAAAATCACCCAAGTTTTCATTTACAGGGACTTTCAGCACGAACATTAGTCACTGGAAATATGTACTACATTGCATATCTTACAATACAGAAAAGGAGAGAGAAGCCTATTTGATCAAAATATTTGGAACCATAACCTGAATTCAGGTTTGACAGAACTAAATTCTGTTTTTTCTACTTCAGATACTTACATTAGTAATTTGCCAGTAGAAAGTGGATCACTCAGAAAGTAGCAAGACTCTAAACACTCATATCCCCCTTGGCTTCTTTCCCACCATTGTAAAACCTGTCTGTCCAAGGAGCTGTTTTTCAAAAATGCACACACATAACTACATGCCCAAATACACTGTACATTTATTTGCTTCTATTTGCAAATATTTAAACTGTGCTTTTTACTACCAGATTTGGCATGCAGTGTTTGCAGCTTAAAAATCTCCCCTTAGGCCTGTAAGACTATCCTGGTTGAGGGGAAAAAAAAATTAAAATCAAGGAACAACTGCCCTCAAGCCACATCGTGCAACGATTAAATATGAAATACATATAACACCAATAAAAGAGAAGCACAAAAAGTGGATTAACAAGATACTCAACTCCATCCAGTTTAACTGAAAGACGGTGAATCAGGATAGTGGCTGAAAGTCGCTGTTACAAGTCACCAAAGGGTTATAACAATGGCCAAGACAAAAAGGTTCTATTCTCAGAGCAGCTTGCTCTAAAAGAGAGCGTGTTACCGTAGTTTGATGAAGAAATGTGAAATATAAAGTGTCAAACAGAAGAAAATGCAATCAGTTCACTGATCCTACACTGAAGAATTAAAGAAGGCAATAGCCTTGAGGAATGAAGGCACCTCTGATCTTTCGCACAGCATGGGCTGCCTGTGTTCCCCTTGTCAAACAGTAAATAATCAAAATCAATGGGAGGTATAAGAAGTCTAAAAAACTCAAAAGAAAAATAATTTCCCAGATATACCAACAATAAAAGCCATTCCCGTGTTATATAATTCTAATTATTAGCAAAATAGAAAAGTCAGAGACCTGGACTAAATTTTTTATTCTGTATTTCACTGATACCTGTGAGGGTTTGTGATCTTCTGGGGTTATATTCACAGCTCAGTATATTCCCCTGACTGATCATTTGGGCAGAACTCATCTGCAGCCCCGTGGGGAAATAAGTCCAACAACCCTCAGGAAGCTCAGCTTGGGGAAAGGTTCTGGGGGCACCAACATCAATCCTAATACTTTGTGAGCAAACACAGCCAGGTTAACTTGAAGGCCAACTCCCCGTCACATATCAGAAGGATGGATAAATTTCTGGTGTACAAACCCAATGCAACAGGAGAATTTACTACTGGGAAAAGGGAAATCCCTTTCAGTCCTCTGGATCCCCTTCCTCACCCCACCTTCTGCCACCCAAATTTACAAGTTTAGGAAGAGGAGGCACAATTTGGGACTACCATGGTGATGCCAGAGATCACAAATATGCCGAAGTCCCAGGCTTCTGAGCAAGACAGACACACAGGACATAGCAGAGAGCACCAAGAACACAGGTAGACATCTCAGCCCAAGTTAAAGGGACTATTTCTCCAACTTGCCTCCCTCCATCTGGATTTGGGGTAGGAAAAACTTAAGCAAATGAATTCCTTGAAAAAAGTATGTTCTTAATATTCACGTGAGTAGCTGCTGATTATGAGCCTTATTCTGCTATGGTACAGTGTCTCTGTGTGCCATTTTGGTGGCTGGCTTAGACCACCACACACTGACACGAAATCCAGGAGTAACTCTGGGCATTCTGTTCCCTGAAGTCAGCAAAAGCTCAGAGTATTGCTGAGATGATAACAGCTGTCAGTGTCTCAAGGGAAAGGCTTTGCTCGTGTTGCTCTTGAAATGAATGATGAATAACATTAGAAACATCCTCACTGATACAGGCTGACAGTTGCCTTTATTTTCTAGAGCTACAGCTGCATCAGATACAGGACACGGCCCTGGGAAACACCATGGTTTGAGGCTGCATAGTGAGCCCTCACTGTGTCAGGCAGCTTTACACAGAGCCTGAGAGTAATGGAACAATGGGAGAGAGTGGCTAATCCGAGAGGTAGAAAAGGGTCTCTCCCAGGACAGTTGTGTGGATCCTCAACAGCCCACTGACCCTTTCCTCTCCAAGTCTTACTGGAAGATGAGCCACTTGACTAGGCACAGCTTTGTTGTCAGTACACCATCCACTAATGATCCTGGGGTTGCTGCACCTGCCTCTAACTGCATCTGGGCATCCTGGTAAGGGAATAACTTAGAAGGCAGAGCTCCCTAGTAAATCTGTTAAGATAACTGGGCCTAATCCAGAACACCTAAATTAGGAAGCCACTTCTGCAGTGTCTACCCGGCTCCTGAAATAGCACCTAGGAGGAGTCTGAATACTCATGGATATTCTCAAAGTGGGAGACCCTAGACACTAAACACAGCATTGGTGCTGGGGTCACACTGCCAGCTGGGAAAATACAGCTGTGTCGTCGTGTTTAATACCATCCACATTTCTGTCACATCAGCTGAGCCCCTGGGTGATTTCAAAGGGGCTAATTATAACTACCTCTTCCTCTTACTAATGGTGCCACAAAAGAGTAATGACCACACTTGTTCAGCAGATCTGGCCTCTGGGGAACAGGACATTCAGTGACTCAGCAGCTTCCTGCAGCCCCGTATGCACCCCAGAGCCTCCAACAGCCAAGGACTGAACTCCCTGCCTGGTGCACTATCAGCCACTTCGTGGGCCTCCAGTGCTTCCAGGGACGGGCAGACACACCAATCTGCCTTCCCAGAACATGGGACCCCAGTCTAGGTTATATCCACCTGCCCTCTGCGATTTACAGCATTGTTTCAAAAAAGTATTTTCAGTGCGTGCAGGAATAAAAACAAACAAGCGAACAAACAAACCCCCGATGTTTCAAACCACTAAAAAGAGCCTGTAGACAATCTTTTCAAAAGACCAGTATCAATATGCAGTTTGTAATTGTCTTGTCACATACTGTATACTGGCTTTCATGACTTTTCCCACAGTATTTCAGAGGTTGTTATAAATGCCAACACAGAAGGGAAGTGGGTGTTTCACCTCTGACTAATGGCAGCATTTACTAGCCTGAAGATCTTTTCTTATATCCATCTAATAAACTGGTTTGTCAGTAGATAATACGAAATTCCGTCTGACACACTTGAAAACTAAGTGCCAGACTCAGAGTATATTTCCATTTCAGTACACAAGACTTTATCCACGGAGTTCCTTTTAGCTTTAGTAACAGCAGCTGTGTTGTTCCTTTCCAATATCAGAGGGGGAGCAAGCCCCCGGGTGAACACAGCCAAGACTCGTACAGGCCCCTGAGCAGAATAACTTTTAAGACAATCTTAGGATTTTTCTGCCTGATTTTTCTTGCAAACACAATAGGCCTGGAAACTACCGGAGGTCTGTTGGACATATCAGAGGTGGGTGGAATTTGATTTTGCTCACCCTTTCAAAACGCCTCCGAGGTTTGTAAATATTCACTGTGGTGCTAAGGTTTTGAAAAAGCAGTTATACAGCAAATTTGAATTATTAATGATCCAAGACATTTTAACACATTATTTCTCTATTTTCAACATAAATAGTGTGCAAAGGGTGTTTAAAACCTTAATGAATCGAACTATATGAGTAAATAATGTTAATCATTTTAATTGCCCAGTAGTCTGAAATTAGATTTAACAGTCTGATAATGTATAACTTTAAAGGAATACAACCCTGCTCTATAAAAAATCCCTTCCAAGCCAATTCTAATAATTTCTATTTATCTTTTATGACATTAACTGTTCTACCAGTCTGCCGACAGACAGCCTTACGCTCACATTTAGTTTAAATGCGGTGCAGTATAGTTTTTCATTATCATTAACGTGCTCCTGGTGGGCAGAGTGCAATGCAGTGGCACTGGTCACACTTCATTGCTTTATCTCATATGACAAAGAGAGATGATGTGCTTCAGCCCAGGCCAGAAGATGAAAGCGAAAGGTGGCCATGGCGAACTCCCCCTGCTGCCGAGGAACCGCGGCCGGGCTGCGTCGTGTGACTTGCTAACAGCACGAAGGGGCAGACAAATAGATTTTCCTCTATATTTATAACCAGCATCATTCTTCCTTTCAGGCCTTTCAGTGCAGGTAGCTGTTTTATATGAAATGAACAATCTTTATAGACGTACCAGAGCCATAACAAGGCTGATTTTCAGCGAGGCTGAGGTATATAACTCTTACAGAATTGTCAGGCTTCTTGCTCAACAAATCAAGCCTAACTTATGATGTTTGCAGTGTAATTTTTATTCCTGTTTGACTAGCCAACTACCCAGTGGTAATAGGATGTTAGAAAAGGGCAGTAGCAATGTTTGCACATGCCATGATTGATAGGCAAACTCTGCATTTTTCATTTATATCTCCTGATTCCAAATCAGTTAAGTTTAGGAAAAATGAAACAAAATGGCAAGAAAAATGCTTGCAGATTGCAGCCCAGCACTCTCGTAGATCTGAGTTCAGCCCACATCTGCTAGGATTGTCTGGAAACATTAAGATATCTAAATGAAAATCAATACTATATGTGCCAGCATTTACTACCAAGAACAAGTATCAAGAGACCTCAGCTAATCAGGCTTTCAAGCTTGTACTTGAGCCATAGTCTGAACCCCACGGGTGTCCTAATTGGCCCAGACTAATCATAGAAGAGTTAAATTTATAACCAGCAAAGACATCTTGTTTTTCTTACCAGTCATCGTTTTGAAAGGCAAAGCCTCACCTGTGCGGTAGCGACGTGTGGCGAGAGCCACCGGTCATGCAAGAACTGCTGCTCACCTGTCAGAGGTAAAGGAAAGACTAATTTACTGTCCTCCATAAAACCAGTCAGGCACATTTAAGCTTTTGGTGGGTATATAGTGCTATCAAACCTTTCACATGAACTGCATATTTTCTCAACTTAAAAGCTCTGCACTTAACACTCCTGCATGGGGAGATAGAAGGTTTATATCTTAGAGGCAAAAGACCCTCCATGCACTGTGATCTCCTAACCTAATTTTTTGAGCCAGCTAAATAAATATATTTCCAAATCGAACGCTGTTGGTGGAACTTTATTTTCTTTTTCTTCTGCAGTGAATGCAGAAGAAGAGGAAAATGCAGGATACAAAGGACAGTGTCAGTTTAATATCATCATTGGGTTCCAGATGTGCACAGAAACCAACTTCATAAAGTACAAAGACAAACACATGAATTATTTTTCTATACTAAAAAAAAAAAAATCCTTATTTTACAATAAAAGTATGCACGATATCTTTTGGAAGACTGTTAAATTGTACTGTTAAAAATTATACTGCATCAGGGGATTGGGTTCCTAATATTTGTATTTGGGATGCCAAATGAGAGCAGATTTTATCCTATTTTCAACAAATTAAACACAAATATGTAAAATGTTTATAAAACTCAGTCCTCTATTTTGGGCTTATTTTGAGCAACTTAATAATTCTGCATAGATTTCTTTAAACGGAACAAAATAAAATGATGAATTAAGCCTGGAAATGCAAAATCCAATGTTTTTCAGCTTTCTTCAAAAGCATGTGTAAACATCCCTGGAGATTCACATCTACCAGAAGTTTAATAACATTATTTAGGTTCTTTGTGTCCCATACCTTAGATGTATTTTTAATGTGTACCTCTTAAAACAAAAAGTTGTCAGATATTGTATCCCTCCTCCCCACAGTTAATGGTTTCCTAGACAGTGCTCTCGTGGAGACATCCTGGCACGTAGTGATCAATGAAAGCTTGTTTCTCTCGTGGCACGATGTCTCCCTTGGATTCTCATCTCCCACTAGTGCCTGCTGTGAAATTTTGTCAGTTCTTTTACCTCTCAGGATCTCTCTTGTCCCCCATGTTGTAAGCTACTGCGCTATCTTCCTGAATCAGTCTTCCTGTCTTTGCTGCTTCACCTCCCACTTCTTGTGGGACAAGAAGGCTATCTTCATCTTCCCCTTCAGTCCTCGCCTGATAACTCGCTGCTCCCGCTCCCTGCAGCACAGAACAAGGTAATGAACAAAATAAAGCAGATAGGGAATCTCAGCCCAACCCACACACATCCACTGAGGGGCAGAAAGGCAAGCACAAGTCTCTCCTAAATAATTCTATTATCTCACTCTCTATTTCCAGCCTGGATGCTGCATATGCCAGTCTGCAGGAAGGTACCAAAAGCATTCTTAACACAAAATTAGGTTCAAAGATACCTACTGCCTTTGCTGTACTGCTTCACCCCTCAAAAATTAAAAACAAAATATTAAACAAAAATACTTAGTACTTCTTTGTCTCTTCAGAACACTTTTGATACAAACTGTTGATTTCTCTTTATCCAAAACGAGACTTCAGTATCCTCACATTTCAAACACTTAAGAAAAAAGCAACGACTCTTACACAACAGAATTTCTTCTTATGCAAAACTACAGCTCTTACAACTCCACTTTCTGGCTCTGACTGACATTGGTTAATAAATCCTTTTGGAGTAGTTTAGGAGACTATCATTTCCAATTCTCCTCTCTGCTTCTCCACCACCAGTTGTCACACATGTGACAAAACAAAAATTTGTTCTGCAGCTGCTGCACTTCATTACCAATAGAGCATTTTTATTTTTAAATTAATGTGTTCGATTGTGAACTAAGAATAATTTAAGCGCAGTACCATATAAGAGCCCCATCCACTCTTGCAGTGGCCAATGCTCCCAGTGAGGTGTTGAAGGGAGGGGCTGCAGGAGCAGCCTGGACCTTTGCTTGCAGAAAGTGAGCCCGGGGAAGGGCCCTGCAGCAGGTGGCTGAGCTGCAGGAGGTGCTGAGAAGGCTGCACAACATCAGAGAGGCTGAGGAGGAGTTAGCTCATTCCAAGCACAGCCTGCAGTGGATGCCCAGCCCATAGCCAAAATATCCTCCACCAGAACACGCAGGAGGCAGGGGGGCAATAATGCAGGAGAGTGGAAGCTCCCAACAGCAAGGACCTGCAGGAGGAAGAGACCTCCCCCAAAGCCAGAGGTGCCCTTGCAGAACTGCTTCACTGCTCTGCAGACTGAAGAAGACCAGTCACATCAGGAACAATACTGGAGATGAGTAAGGCAGTCTTTTCATTATTATTATTTTTATTTTAATATGGATGGCCTTTATTTTTGCCATGAATGCTGCTGCAAACTCCTGTGCTAGCAGTAGTCTTATTCCAGGCGTGAAGAAAAATATTTCAGCACCAGGAATCCATTATGAAAAACATCCTACCTCCAGCTAACTTCAGTTAAAATCCTACTCCAAAGAAATCCAACACTGAAAAGTCAAACTGATTTCAGTGGAATCAGGATTTTATTCTGTGTTTTTTCTGGTATCACTCTGGCTTGACCCCTCATATAAAAAGTAGGTGTAAAGAACCAGCCTTGTACACAACCAAGCTGAACTGAGCAGAAACTCTACACTATTGCCAGTGGGGTTCTGTTTCATCCACAGACAGACACAAAGAAAGGAAAATTTAGATATTTGGATTAAAAAAAAAGTAAGACAAACACCTCTAGATACTTACAGCATTACGATAAGGCAAAAAGTCAATTAATAACTCTGCTGTTGAAGGGTGTTTCCCCTCCTTTCCCCAGTTTTGCAGCTTTATTGGGCTGACGGTTGGTTAAAGCTGACAAGAACAGAGTGATGCATGAGGAACAGACATGATTGCCCCAAGGCAAGGAAGAACACTCCCTTTGCAGCAGCCTCTGTAACTGCACAGAGGGCAAATCAGCCCCAGCAGATGGGGGCTCAGTCGTGAAAGAGGAGCCCTGCACCAATCCTGCTGGAAGGAAAGTCTTCTGCACGTAGTAGAGGAAGGTGTACAAGTCCTCTGCAGAGCTGAGAGCAGGGCCCAAGTCACCTCAAACTCTCATTGAAAAGATGATTGATTCTGCTCTATTTTGCTTCTTCCAGCAAAACATTGCAGGATGTTTTCTCTGCTGCTTGCCTCCAAGTTTGCTGCGTTTGTTTGCCAAGTCCTGGGGTTGTCAAATGAACATGAACTCCCCCTGACGGTGCACACCTATTTTCCTTGTGTTGCAAATCCTTCTTTTCACTAGCAGTGCACAGTACAAACACACGTATAATTCTACTCATTTTCATGTGATACTGAATGAAACTACTTAAAGCTTATGCCAAATTAACAATCTTTTCTTGGCAATTTCACACCGGGATTCTATGCCAACTTCTGTTTAACAAGCAATGTTATTAACAGAGAAAATAAGTTTTTTTGTTTCTGCTTTGATTTGCCTATTTGAATCTTCTGGTGTAGTGAATTTTCCCATGCATGTGCATATCTAAAAACCTAACAAGGGCAAACAGCTCTATTACTTCCATAAAAATTGCTACTGCACTGCAGTTCTAGAAAGTCTAGAGCCTGGGCATTATTATAAATATATTAAAATCAGTATTCAAAACAGAATTTCGAGGCACAAGCTTCAGAGTCTCCTCTAGACTGCACTATCACACACTCCAAGAGCTGGGTTTTCTGTGAGGATCTCGCCTCTTAGTGCTACTCAGGAAGTAGAGATGAATCAGAAATGAGATTCAACCAGCCAACAGATTACTCCCCTGGCACGGGGACCGCAGCGCTGCTACCGTGCCAGCTCTCCTGCCGCCACCCACCATCTCAGCATATGGGGTGTGTCAGGAGTAAAAAGGCAGCAGAACAGCTCCGAGCTGGATTTCTTCCCCCCCTCCCGCCCCCTCCAGCTCAGAGAAGTCGTCGGCACTACTGGCAGCTCTTGGAACTGCCTACCAGCAGCGCAGAGAATCCAAGGTCAGGCAGGAGCACAGGAAGGGAATGACTCTCCCTCTCGTCCCTGGGCTGAGCCTGATTCTAACGTTCAGTGCCTGATTCTAACGTTCCTCGTGAGCTCAAGAGAATATTTTATACCATATGCAAAAACAAAATTCTAAAAAATGTTTACGCCACTCATGGAGGAATGTACACCCAAATTATGAGTGATCTGACACCTTCTGCTTGTCCATTTCTTTCTTTAGCTTTTCTTCCGGTGCTGTTGTAACTGAGTTAAACTTTTTTTACACATTTATCCCTTTTGTTACTATTTTTACTAACGCAGAATCCTTAAACATTCTGTGTGTGTTTGGGGGTTTCCCGAGTGGTACAGATGGGTTGTCTCTTTGAAATTAAATAATTTGTGCATTAACCCTTGTCATTTCTCTCTGTGTATATCTAAGATGTCTTCTATAGTCCCTCTCTACACTTCCTACAATGCACCAAGTTTGGACACAGAGCACATTTTGTGGAGGCTCCACAGCTGAGCTCAGTGACCGAAAGCTGCTTCGTATCACTGACCAGACTCTTTCAATAGCCCAGATTTCCACTCGTATTTAGAGCAGGTAGAGTTCATGTCACCTCTCAGTAAAGGCACTTCTATGGCTCCTTTGCTTGTATTCAATGTCTTTTGGGCATAGAAAAGATTCTTTATGGACTACTAATACATTCAGTAATGAAGGCATGGTAAATCTGAAAGATTGCCAAACTTCATTAAACACAGCCCTAAAAGATGAAACAAGCATAAAACAGGAGCTATATTCTACTATTGTTTGCTGAAATCTGTATTATTTTCAGCTCATATTGTCCTGGAAAGGAAGGTCATCTATTCGGGCCATGTAAAAAGGGGGCTCCCAAAAAGCTCTCAATAAAAGGTTTAGTCTCACTGAATTTCTGAAGAGAAGGGAGACATTTGTCTTTCACAGCTCCTGGAGGCTGAGATGCATTATTAAAGAACAGATAGATACTAAAGTACATGGATGATTCTGCAAAAATGACATGATATGACATAAAAAGGATAGTGTCAGTTTAATATCATCATTAGGTTCCAGAGTTAACAATTCATTAATTAATTTTAAATGAGGTAAGTCTGTATCTTTTACCTTGATGATCTAAGAGTAATCTTCATCTGAAACATTTCCATACGAAAAGTATAGGCAAAAAGAAACCCTAGATACTTTCAACGGAAACTATGATTTTACAGAAGTTGGCAGTATATAAAAATGTTAGTTCCCTAACTGCAGCCTGGAGAGCTGATTTCTGGGGGAAAGTAAGTACTTGCACTTTTTCTTTCCTTTAAGGCTTTTAGTGAGGAGTGCAAATAGTGCTCTTTGTAATACTCTAGAAAATTAATGGTGGCTATCAGAATAATTTTTATGTGACAGTAAACTGAAAATAACTGAATATCAAGCAGTGACTTTCTAGTGACAAGTTTCCCAAGATAATATAAATTTACTAAATGTTCATGTGACACTTGCACAAAAATGCTACAACTACTTTAGTAAGGCGAATTTTACTCTGGGTATTAGCTGCCATGTTGTGTTCTTATTCTATTTCATAGAATTTGCCTGAGTCTAAATATTATTTTGAGATTTTTGTCTCTACTTCTCATAATTTCTTGTAAACTCTTTTTTTTTCCTTGTCCTTTACCTTAAAAATGAGTTCTTTGTCATTGGCTAAACAAAGGCTCCACACCAAAGATTCAATTTTTTTCAAAGCAATCCTTAGGCAGCTGAACTTTGCAAGTATCCAGAATTTCTGAAAATCAAATTCTTTCTTCTCCAGGCAACGCTTATATGATGTTACATCAATTTAATTTGTGCAGTCTAATCACACTGATTTAGCTACCTATATATCAAAGAGAAGTGCAGCCACACCACTCTGCAGTGCCAGCAGAAGGCATTTCTGCTGTTAATCCCTGCACACACAGTCCTGGGTTGGCAATACCTGCTCAGCACACAGCCCATGGTGCAGCACCCCACTCCTCCTCCTCAGCCCTGCCCTCTGCTCGAGCAGACTGCTCACACATTGCCTGTCCTCTTGTGGGTAACTAATGTCCCTCATGATTTTCAGGTTCAGCAGTGGCATCACTTGCAGAAATGTTTCTTTGCACATGAGGGGATTTCTTCTTTATTTGCCTTGCTACCAACTCCAGGACTACCTCCCCTGCTTCAACTAACCATTCCAGACCTTGAAGAGTCAACCATAAAGACTTACAAAGAAGGAAAGATCTTTGTATGGCTCATGCAAAGCTAGGAAGCCTACACAAACTTGCACTCACAAATTTTAAAAAAAAAAAAAATCTTCTTACCCCTGAGCATCTCAGGAAGATCTACAAAGAGAAAGGCAGAGGTGAAGTAAGGGTGCTAAACAGCAGTTTGAAAAGTGGGGAAAAGAAACCATGAGGAATGAGTCCCTGAGAATCAGAATAATGGAGTTACTTCAGTTCCAGGGAAGGTTATTCACAGCCACCCAAGTAATCTTTTAAGAGAAACTCTAACGTTTTATCTCCTTGCAGAGAAGGTAGAATATTCTGGGCTTGAATGCCTGCAGACAGTTAAATTCTGTGTAACAGGAGGGGAAAAAAAGAAAAAACAATAAAGACGAATAGCTTTGACCCCTTCAAAATATTTTCTGCACTTCTCATATTACAATTGGCATCAAACACAAAATTACTAAGGCTTTTCATCGCTTTTTTTTCTTTTCATTAAAAATGTCCTTGGCTGCATTGAGTTTAAAATATCACAATGCTGAAACAAACCAAAAATTTCTTAGTAATAGCAGCCTGAATGACAGAGTATTAGCACCTTTATCAAACGGGAAATTAACACAACACTGGATTGCACACAGTTTTTAAAGCAGATTTGACTAAGGAATCACCATTCATTAAGTCAGTACCACAGGAGAAGTGTCTCCACAATTTTAAGTGTAATTAAAAAGTTGACAGGACACACATTTGAAGTACCAATCACTGCAACTGACTTTGACTTCTGGATTTTTTTCTTGATGTTTGGGTTTTTTGTATGCTCTGATTAAAAAAACTCTAATGCCGTTAGTCACTGGATGTTTTTGTATAACATTCACTAGGTTCATAATCTTCCTCTTCTGCCTTTGCACATCATCACAAGCATTTTACAGTAGTTTGATAATAGTCATACAGCCAACCCTCTCAACCAGCACACTTTCTAAAAGGATGATCGTCCTGATGTATTTATAACATGCAGCTGTGCCACAAAGATCTTGTGCAGCATACGGGCATTTCCTTTCATTGAAACGTCCCCTCAGAAATACTTTAAGAGGCCTTTGAAGTAACCTTCTACATTTCCTTTTGAAAAGGGGGAGGGAAGAGAAAATTTCCACATTGTGGCTTCAGTCAGGCGGAGGACATGACTTGTGCAATCCCAATAAATCAGAGCATTCCCGTGTGGCAGAAGCAACAGGGGAATAGTGTAAGAGCAGTGCTGCATGTTGACCTAAGCAAGAGCTTATCGAGAAATGATGTCCTCTTAAACAGACTCCTGTAGAGATGTTCTGCATTTCCTCTGACAAATTGTGAGCGCCCTGACTGTAACATTCCTAACAAAATAGGGCTGATTTAGCAATGCACAAACTGCCCATTATCCTGCTGCATAAAAAGGCCATTTAAAGCAAAGCCTTAGGACACTGGCCCACTGGAAACAGTACATCTGAAAAATTATCCCCATCTTGTGCCACCAAAGCTGTTAACTACCCTAGGGAATATACCTCATTTACAATACAGACAAATGTTAACTTTAATGAGTTTTAAAACTGCCATTTTTCTTGTTTGACTTTGATAACACTTGAAATCTTAAGCAAATACTTGGCTATTTTTTCACCTGGAATACCATCTAACTGATATTGCCACAGCATTTGTTTTCAGCTGCCCTTGTCTTCCCCCCACTCAAGTCAAAATGCTGTGCAAAAGTGCAATTAAAAGTACATCCACTCCAAAACAATTCTGGAAAGATTAAACAATCTATTTCAACAAACTGTTCCTGTCTGAAAACTTTGCATGCCAAGATTACTACTTGTCATTATCTTCCCAAGAGATGGAGTACCTTTTTTAAAAGTATCTCTAATGAGATCTACAAATCTATGTGCAAGACAGCTTTACTTTATTGTGTTTATAATGATAAAAAATATTTTTAAAAGGTTATGGCTCTTGGGACTGATAAAAACACAATGGGGGTAAGGTCATTCGGAAATGCTAATAAAAGTTTTCATAAAATATGATGACTCTCAAGAAGTAATGTTGGCCATGAAAAATAACTATGAAAGTCTATTTCCTGTGATGGTAAACACTCAATTTTTCTAGAGCTGGGTGACTCTCCAAATCCTTTATTTGTTCTGTTGGTGCACAGTTGTAGCTGTTGGATTACCCAGCATATTCTATCAGCTGACACAGTGTCTGTGCTGGAACTTCCCCCTCTCATACAAGTGTCAAGGAAAGAGAAGAACACGCACCTGCTGTGGCCATTAAAATAATTTTAATCTCCTAATCTCTCTGCCAGTGAGTGACATCAACAAAGCCTTGTCCTAACCATACAAGAGGAAAATCCATACAAACCCTTTCTTTTCACACAGCATGATTTTCACAGCAAGAAATTTGGGGAAATACAGCAAGAACAGATGACACCTTTATCATCTTCCATTCCTTAAGCCTGGTGTCCCCCTGCTCCAGACCAACAGCCAGGAGCTGAAAGGAACTGCCTTTTTCCAAGGAGAATTTCTTAGACAGCAACTCAGATCACCTTAACAAAATAAATATCAAATGATGGATTTTCATGTTCAGGCAAAGTACTCGGGAGAAAGCCAATGCCCTCTCTACCAAAATTTCCCCACCTGTGGCCAGCCTTTAAAAACAAAAAGTTAAGAACAATTTTGTATGCACTTAATGCAGACTATCAACACCTATGAAACTATTCGATACAGACACATGTATTCTTGACTGTAGACAAAATTTTGCCTCAAAAATTTATGATTTTAAATTAATTTGATGTCAGCTAACATTTTATCACCATAAAAATAATTAAATAAATGGAGAAATAAAAAACATTTAGAGCATTAGCAACTGACAAGATGAGAGATTCTCAAAGTCGACTCTGAAAATATCCTGTGCTCAAACACATGAATTTAAAATAAAATGGTGAATGCTGTGTTAAAGACTCACAAAACTGATATTTCAAAACAAACTAAAGTTACAAAAATAATTATAATCTTTTGGTTATGTCATTGTATATATCTTGTATAGACTTACCTTTATTCCATGAAAAATAACTTAATCCTATTTTGAAGAGAACAGACCTAAAATTAGCTAGGCAAACACCATTTATTTATTTCCTTCTAAAGAATCAGCAGAAATTAACCCAGAAAAAAAATAATATAGATATGTATTAAGGTTAATCAACCACAGACACAGAAGTGAAGAAATGCGGTTTATGGTGTATATGCAGCTTTCATTTTTTGACACATCTTTTCAGAAATAACGGACAAAAAATCAGCAATATAAAATATTAACACTTTCCATTAATCTCAAATTTATTACTAGTCAGCAGATAGTGATTGCTTGACTTATTCCAGTAACAAAGCCATTTACTTGGTCCACATGTTTTTCCATAAATCCAGGTTAGATTCCCAGACTCAGGTGCTATACCTGTGTCCCTGCACAGAGATCAGGTAACTACTGAAAGATATATTTCATGGAAAAAGTCTGTAGAAATTGCACCCGGGTGAGGATTGCTTTTCCTGTATTATATTATTTTATTTTTCAGAAGGCAGAAGAGGCAAGGTGAGGATCCTTAGTTACTGTGCATCAGCTATGCCTCAAGCTACTTCGGGGTTACTAAAGAAATTGTGATGGTGAAGGACACCAAAGGAAAAGGGAAAGGACAGCAGAAGCGAGGGATTGGGAGAGCAAAAGCAGACAAGGTTTTTGGACAAAATGGATAAAGGCTCGTTGCAACAAAGATCTCTGTAAGCAATCTAGATGCCACATTTAGCAGGCAGAAGCAGTAAAAGCAGTACAAAGATAACACAGAGTTGAGTTAAGCCTATTCCAGGTTCCTCCTGGTTTGCCAGTGAGGAGGAAATCCCCAAAAACAAGGTTTTGTTGCCCTTCCCAAGCCACCACACTATGCAGCACCTCAGGCCTCAAAAGTTTGAAAATAAAAGCTGGAGCACTGTATTGGCAAACTTTTACAGCACCAAAACCATTACCAAACTCCTATAAAAAGACAGCATCTGTGTTTTACACCATGATCAATACATCCAGTCACATTCTGACAGTCAGGGCACGGGCCTGGGGGAGCAGCATGGGAGTGCCATGTCCTGCTCTGCTGCCTCCTCACCCTAAGGCAGAGGCAGCCCTGAGTAATCCCTGCACACCCCTGGATGTGATGGGCAATCCCAGTTTTGCAGGCCTGTCTCTCTCAGCCAACATGAAGAGAGAGCTGTTGTGAACCACATTTCTGACTCCTCCACCTCTTGTAGACCATTTGCACACAACCCAGGGCCACTTTCAAACAGCCTTTGGTCTTGGAGATTGTAAAAACAAAAAAGACAAACCCAAAAGCAATTGAAAGCAAACATTGGAAAGGCTACTCCCACTTGTTCCTACAGGCTCTGCAGTAGCTGGCTAAAGCTTTCTCTTTTCTAAGTTCAAGGCTTTGCATTTCTTAATCTTTTCAAAATGACAAGGCAGTACCTAAAGCAGAAGCAGAGCAAATCCACAGCCACTGCTCCACCCACGTGTTTTGGAAGTACATCTGCATCAGTCTGTGATCAGGTGCAACCTAAAGTCACATCAGCTCAAAGCTGCACCAGTTGCCAACAATCCACAGATGCTGATGATGCCACTCCCAGACATGTGTCACCTCCTCTAACCACGGGGCAGGAACCAGAGAGACTGAACCAGAGAGACACAGAGATAGAAAACAGACAAAGCTTCTGTAACAGAGCCAGGGTGGAGCCCCTGCAGCCCCACAGGGCACATCACACTGGTGTCCCACTCGTGAGCTGCTCAACGCTCCTCTAACCTTTTCTCATTTCCCAGTGCTCATCAGGCCCATGTGTGTGTTTCTCTCAGGATAATCTGCAAACATGCAGTGTCACCTGGCTTCCTCAGCCTCTGACAAAACCCACCAGGATATAAATAAAAGAGAGAGATCCTCGGGATAGGTGTTCATGCCATGACAAACATGGGGAGACTGGACAGCCATAGCAGGCAGTGCAAGCATAGCTTTTGTTCTGGAACCCATGCTGGGGCTTTGGAACTGCCCTCAGAGCACAACGCTGTTTTCCATATTTTGTTTTTCAAATAGAAACATGTAATATTTCGGTATTAGAAAGGACTTTTATGCTCTATAACATAACACTGAGACATAGAAAGGAACTGGAAATTACTGACTGTTAGCCTGAAGATTTGTAAAATTCAGAAATTAAAAACTTCATGAAATAAAGTTACTTTTATATGCTTTGAGAAATTAATAAATTACCAGGATTTACTGGTTGAAACAGATCCCTGTAAGTGTCTGCTATCTTGTTTCATCCAATACTCACTAGTAAAAGCTGACTAAAAATGTTACATCCTAGTTTTGCTGGGATGAGAGAACAGCTGTTTGATGTTCTGGTTTATAAAAGAGGCCAAGAGAGAGTGTATTTGTTGTGGAATTAATTGGTCCAAATTAAGCACATACTGTTTTTCCAACTTATGGTAGGAATCTATGTGATTTAATAAATATGATAAATGGCTTGTGAGAATAACAAAGGATGATTCTGGGCCACCCCTGTAGTGCACAGACTGTCAGCAGAGTTTGGGTAACTATCATTTCAGCCAAGAAAGAACGGGGAGAATTTGGCAGAGACAAAATTTGAAATTTTATCACAGCTGAAAAGAAAATCAGCCAAAACCATTCTGCAAAATCCTTTCCTCTAAAACAAAAACCTGAACCAAAGGCAGCATCTTTACCTCTTGAATTAAAAAACAAAACAATCAGCTGTCCAATAACAACACATTTTAATTTGTAATATTTAAATTGGTAATGAGGAAGGTGTTTTGTCTGAATTTCCATTTCTTTCAGGGCCTAATTATGAAAGACAGAAAAAAAATGTGCTATGCACTCTCTTTCACATCTCATTACATTTATTCAGCTTTATTACTAATTCTTTGTTAATATAATTTTCACCCTGGGAACTACATTTTTTGTCTAGTTACCCTGATACATGAAACCCTTAAAGCAGGAAGTCCTTGATCACCACATCATATTTCTCATGGTATTTTAAAATGACACTCACCATATTGTTAGAAGTAGGTTCTATCAGCAGGCTGCTCTCTGGAGGTGTTCTTTCTCTCTCTCTCTCTCTCTCTCAGTAGCCTTAAAGAAGTTTTATCTAGCATGGTGGCCTAGAGAGACAGGGAATAGGAGGAGGATCAAAACGCTCACCTAGGTGTGCCATGCACCCCTCCCCACCCCAGGTTCTGCTGGGGCACACTGTGCACGGTGTGGCCAATTCGAGGATGTGGCTGCAAACTTTAACCGCCAGCCTCTCAATCCTGCCACTTGTTAGAGGTGAGAGCCGCGGCAGCCTTTACAGCCTCATTCACAGGGAGTTTATACAAGTGCAGTAAGCAGGTCCCTAAAGGAGCTGAGCAGGAAAACTGCAGCAAATGTGTGTGTGCACTCACAATGAAATCCCAGCCCAGAGGACAGGCGCTGTAATCCCACCAATGATGTTCCAAACCCATGATGGCTACCAGCCGACAATACCCACAGACCTCAATCCATTTTTATTGTATTCGGGCTGCAGTGTTATATTTCCTGCCTCCCCTTAGCACCACACATACAGTGTACTTGAAAACAAAAATCTATAATATTGATCCCACAATGTCACCACAATTATTCTTTTGAAACAGCCATTGAAAACAAATTACATCTGCACTGCCTTTTCATCCGATTGCTCTGGGTGAGCAATGCTCACTGTAGCCGCCAGCATTTTCAGTGTTAGCACTGTGTCACTAAAGACAGCACAGGAAAAGAAAAAAAAAATCCGGGGAAAAAAAAAGCATCAGTAACATAGTTAAACGGGGTTAGAGGAGGGGGAAGCCATCAAATTAACCAGACCACAAAATGCCCCTCTAACCTGATGTAACATTTAAGTCTCTTAGCTTTCTATATGCACACCAGGATGATACTGGAACTGTACAGTAGCCAGTTTTCCCCCCTAGAGCTCATGAGTTTGGCTTTTTCCTGCCCAGTAAGCCAAATATAGTTGTTACGCTAATTAAATTGACAAAGGTTCAACGAGGGTCTCATTTTCAGGTAGTCCATTTAATACCTTGCGATGACAAAAAGTATTATTTGAAGCAACATGATTTTAACCTCATGTAACATAATTCTATTGACAAACTGTAAGACTTTCTTGACAAGGGAGAAGCGATTAACACAGAAGTGATGACTGCGGAACAAACCGACCCATTCCGATTAAAACAGCGACACGACCAGGCCTGAAGGAGTCTGTCCAGGGGAAGCAGAGGCCTTTCCACACAAATAGCAGGAATATCCAGCCAAGGCAGAGAGGAGGGGGAGGAGGAAAAGCCCACCTTCTTTAATTTCAGTTTTCCAATACTCATTAATTTTTATCCCAGTAATGGTTTTGCTCCAAACATGAATCATCATATCAGTGATACTGTAGTGACCCCCATAGCATACACAAACCAGCATAATTTTATGGAGCAAATCCCATCAGCAAATGCTAACTTCCATGTGCTTGTTAATGGCCTGGTTTGGAAAAATATAGACCACATGAACAATTAATTTTTTTGCCATTTTGCCAATTGGTGGTTGGCCAAGGGAAAGTGCTTTTGTTAAGCTGTGACCACACAAGTCACAGTGGAAGGTTCCTGCAGCGGGGAAACGATAACTTTGGAGTATTAAGAAAACCAATAGCCTTGTTGACATGAACATGGGAGTCTAACCCCTGAAGCCTCCTGATATGAAGCATTGATTTTTCTGTCTGGGTACAGTTCTAAAGCCATTCATTCTCTATGGTCAGGACTCACAGGGCCAGAGGAGTGAAAAAAAAAATAAAAATCTGTTCTTTCCACTTTTACCTCGAGGCAAAGTTGAGGAATAAATTCTACATTTTGAGGGATGATTTGTTCAGGCCATGTTTAGTAGAAGCTTATTGCATAAAAAAACATTTTGTTCCCTTGACCCTTGCAACCTGTGACCACTTATTCTTTTGTGCACCTCCTTCACAAGATAGCAGCGGGGGAAAAAGCCTAGAGAAAGCACCCCTGGTTTCTTGTTATTCTCCAAATAATATCACCAAGCTCACTTATTATTCCTCAAATAATACTGTCATGTTCACTTGTCATTCCTCAAATACCACTGCCAGCTGACTTGTTATTTCTCAAATGCTTCCATGCCTACTCGTTATTCTGCCTCGTGTAATTACTACATCCTTTACTTGTTATTCCCTCTCATATACTACCCCTGGCTGTACTTGGTTAGTGCTCATGTACTACTGATCCACCTCTCTGCTGTTTCATTTTCACCACTCCTCCGACATGCTGTACCTCCCTGAGAAAGGAAATTATATTATCATTCTGTATATTTTTGCAATCCATACGCTGGCTCCCTGTTTCCTCTGCACCCCTGTTGTGTTCATTTAGTAGCTATTGTAAATACACACTGAAAAACACCGAACCCTCTTGTGGAAGAAACAATAGTTCCACAGTTTGGAGTGAGAGTGCAATGTGCTCCCATTGCCTTTAAAAACAATAATTTAAAAAATAAACAAATGACAGAACAAGGGAAAAAATAAAATTAAAGCTATTACAGAGAAAATAGGGCTGAGATTTCCCCTCCCCACCAGGACACGGTACTCAACCACACAATGGGATGTTTCCTGCTCTGGTGACAGAATGCTGAGCCAGTTTTTGCTGTTTGTCTCTTGTTTTCAAAGAAACAAAGTGACAGCGTTAGACAGGAGATGCCAGTGTTACAGAAGGCTAACGTTTGGACACCAAACTTGCTCTCTCTTTCAGGTGGCAACTATTTAATTGATTTTTTTTAATGTAAATAAATATTCAAATGCAATAACGCGCAATCATCTCTAAGGGAGGCATAAAATATCAATGTCTAGAGACAGGCTGGCATCTTTACATAGGTGTACACTCAGACACTCCAAACCCATGAAAATAAACACCTCTGAATATCTATCTTTATAAATCTCTGATAGAGTACACACACTCTACATGAGCATAATTTTAACAAATAAATATCTATACACACGCACAGATTAATCCTAGGCAATATTCTGTGTTACTATTGCAGAAGTATGCTTATATTATGTTACAGTATGAATATGTTTGTTTATTTATTATTAAAATACTTACTGTTCTGCCTTTTGAAGTAGATGGACAAATGATTTAGGAGTAGAAATAGACTAGAAACTAAATTAATGCAAATAATGTGTTGATTTTTTTTTTTTTTAGCTTGATTAGCCAAGCCAATGGAAAATTCTGGAAAACGTATACAATTATTTTAACTGTCATAGACTGGCAATTGTAATTGACATGATTTGTACGAGATGCAGTGTAATAACTGAATATATTAAAAAAAAATCTCATGGCTTGATTACCAGGAGAACATTACTAGTGCCACAATATTATTAACAACACAATTATCATGGCATCCCTAGGACACGCTCTTAGCACTTCAATGCATTAGCGAACCTTTGCTAACGAAGAAAAAATTAAAGTACAGCAAATTTCAAAGCACCAGTTGTACCCAACATCATTAAAAATTTATAAAACTTCCCCTGAACATGACAAGTGTTTGGTTTAAATGAAGATCAGCCATAAGAAGGAGCAGAAATCTTGTTATTCTTTGTCTCTTTCTCTCCCTCTTTTTCTCTTTCTCTCAGACCTCCCCCAACCACCACCACCTCAATCCAGCTGAAATATGTAACCATTACAGAGTGACAGTTTGACACACAATGACCTGTCAGAACATTCATCTCTCAATGTTTTATTTTAGTGAGGAGCCAAACTGCAGAAAAAATAAGCAAGTTGTTTCAAGGCTTGGAATGAGATCAAACATTTCTGGCATCCCCACTTACCAGACCTTTGATTTACAATGGATCTGTCAGAGGCTGATTAGACAGTGTGTGTTTAAAAACCTATAGATGTTCCACAATTGCACAAGCTCTCCCCTTCCCTTCACAGAGAGCATTTCTGCTCTTTGTTTGAACGGAGGGAATAAGCCAGGTTACACTGCAGAACCTTACACCTTGCAAGTGGAAAACACCACATGCAAAACTGCAGGCAGCTGCAATTAAACCTCTTAGGCAGGAGCGCTCCCATTCTCCACTAAAAGAAAGCTGTAGCTCTCCGTACTCTGTAATATTCGTTGTGCCAATTTCTATTACCTTTTCCTTCCAGGCCTAAAGTTATAATAGTCTGCAGAGAAAATATACCCAGGAACTGCTGCAATCTCCGCATATTTTCAATAATGTTCAAAGGCAACACGCAGCTAAAAATTAGTCAGACAACAAAGTGCAGGTGGCTAAAATATTCCCACACTGTAACATTTTTTGCTCATAATTGCAACTAGGTGGAAAAAAAGGCTAGAAATATATTGTTTCTATTTGTACCTAGAACAGTTGCAGAAAGAGCAGCAGGATTTGTGCCTGGCATTAGAATGTGTAATTCCTTAATGCTATATCGTGGCATATGGTTCATTGTAGCAAATTATGAATACATGTGTTTGGAGAGCTTTGGTAGTAAATTTGGGCTTTGTACATCTACAACAATGCCCAAATCTGACAAACATAATTTATATAATATTAAATTAATACAGTATTATGAAATTAGCTCACTGTAGTAAAGCTGTAATTTTTAAATGAAAGACAATGCGATGAAATGAAAGCAAAATAAACATTAGCATTTTGTGAAAGGTAGAACAAATATTCCAAAAGTCTGCTTTGTAATTTATTATAATGCCGTGTTTATGACCTCCAGTATATTTAAGACACGGCATCCTTTAACAGTACAGCACAACTACATTGCTGTTCAGAATGATGCCAATCTTTCAACCCCTCTCAGGCAATGCTCTCGATTAATTTAAGAGAGACTTTTGAATGAATACTGCCTGTGATTAAGCAAGGAGCAGGTTGGAACTCTGGGATCTAGTCCCCATGATGCTCCTTAGGGGTTCAGCACTGCATTTGCTCCATGTGGAAAATTCCAATCGAGTTGATAAGGCTGTAGAAACATAGGCTATTACTCTGTGTGTTAGACGATTCAAGATACAAAATTATATTTCACATATCCATAAGAGGGAAAGCGAGAAAAGCATTACAGCGGGAGCCCCTTAGCTTGTAAGAAATTGAATGTGTTAAAACACACAATTTTATTCTTTTAAAGGAAAGAGGAGAGCAATTAGCCAGAGCAGGAGTCAAAAAGGAGCAGAGGGAGCAAATAAATAAATAAATAAATAGTTTTGAGGTCATCCCACAAGAGCCTGAAGTGATGCACAATTTTTGTCATCAACTTCCTAAGGAAAAAAGGGAGCATGTATTAGTATTTTAAGGCTGCGCAGAATTTGTGTTACACTTGCTCTTTAAAAAAATATAATGCCATGTAAGCATTTCTAGATTACCTCTGGTAGGACAAAATAACAGAAATTGTCATCCAAAAGCAAAAGTCCTTTGTCTCAGTCAAGGCCCAATTTCTAATATTTAATTTGCGATGTGTGGTTTTGTTTTTGTTTTCAAACAGAGAATATTATTTGCAGGATTTCTGAGGTTTCGCATGTCCTAAAAAGCAAAGCACCCTATCGAAAGGAGGATTTCCAGCAGGAGATGCCAAACATCATTTGCCCTCAATATTGTGAGTCTGGGGCTCCCTCAAGTTACAGTAACTAAAACCTAGAGGTTATGGCCCAGAAGAAAACAACTGTAGAATATAGTGGCTTCACATATTTGTGAAGTTCATGTCTCAGCCAACGATGATACGTCACAGATGAAAATGTATGACCTTTCTTTGTGTAAGTGAAAGCCATGTTATACGCTACTGAATATTGCTACCAACCCCGAAATCCGCTATTGGTATTTATCATTCTGCCACCTTATTTCATACTCTCTGAAACACAGAGAAAACACTTTTATCTGAGCAATCGGGGAAAGGTTAGAATTGCATTAACGGGTTAAATGTATGAATGAATCATGAAATCCAAATTAGCACAAAATGCTAAAATAAAATCCTATGCAAAATGCCTCTATGAAATGCAGATAACACACATGCCTGTACCCCAGCTAGAGCTGCCTTGATCTCCTTTAGTATCTCAAATCCACAAACTACATCATTCCAAATTTTGCATGGGGAAATCTAATGCTGCAGCGTGTGTGCGACTGCCAAGTGTCTCATCCACCTGCAATTTGTGTATCATGAACTACACAACTCCAGCACGAATGTTGGCACACCTTAACACTGCAAAAACCTACATATCTGAACTCTGTGAACAGCCTTAAATTTAGATGCAAACAGCCGCGGCTTTGCCACTATCATTAGGAAAGTGAAACATGCCAAATAATTAAAGTGAGACAGGGCAGATTTCAGAGGCGAGCTCTCTGCTCTCCCGGCCCAGAACCAGCCCACAGCTGCTGCGTTAAAGGGGCAGGGTCTGTGGGCTGACACTGGGGCACTCATGGGGAAGAGTGAAAGAGTAAAAGTGATTCACTTTGGAGGCCATTTTGTCTACTCCTTCAGCTGAAAATTGGGGAACAAAGACAGACCAGAATTTGACTCTCACACAGTGAGAGTCTGCCTAAACACAAATTCACAGTAAGGATTAACCTGCCCATCTCTTTCCAGCCACACCCAAAGCAAGAGCTCTGTAAACTTGGATTTTGTCAGATTGCCTCAAGTAGGGTTGATTTCCTGAAGCAAGACTGAGATCCTGCACCAGAAAACAAGATCTTTGGGAGGAAAGCCTAGATCCT
This sequence comes from Melanocharis versteri, assembly GCA_013397845.1. NCBI lineage: Eukaryota > Metazoa > Chordata > Aves > Passeriformes > Melanocharitidae > Melanocharis > Melanocharis versteri. The sequence continues at coordinate 54,651 of VZTG01010315.1, forward strand.
TCCTAGGATACAGTGAGAACAGTATTGAATTTGAGGAGAGTAGCCGGTGACTTAGGGTGGCAAGGGAGCAGCACAAACACCTTCACTACAGCAGTTTTGTGTGATCACACCCCGCCTGGCATCTCCACCCAGTAACTTTTGAATCTACTGGCCCGTTTCAACAAATTTGACAGGAGGGTGAAAAGTTCAAAGACAATCAAGTTCCTACACATTTTTTGAGCACACCGTACCCACAAAGAAAAGAGAAATCTTTTTACTGACCTTGGGAACACTTTCAGAATGACCTCATACCTTATCAGATATCAAAGAATCTGTAGCAGTGTGATTAAAAACGCTCCAAATATAGAAAAAAGCTAGAGGACAAACAGCTTCTGGACATCAACATCAAGTAACAATAATATATAAATACATGGCAAGACAGACTTCAACAGCTTTAGTGAAACTACACATTCTGACATTTGTAAAAACTGCTTAAGAGTAACATACCTCAAAGCATAGAGGAAAGGAGATGAGAAGAGTCAATATCCCTGATTCAGTTATGCAGGGTATTTGATCATCCACTGCTTGTATACTTAATAAAGGTTGCAAAACTTTATTGAGTTCCCAGCATTACTCAGCCTCACCAGCGTGCATCTGTATTATATTCCCCAACTATCCATGTTAGGCATTCCAGATGGATTTCCCTTGTTTTCAGACTGCCTGCATTCACAGTGCAAAATTCTATGTTAACCTGAAGTATCCTCTCACGCACACATAAATGTATGCATATTTATACCCACATAAAATCTAACTCTGCCACTTTAGTCAGTGACAGACTGTACAATAATTAGCATTGTCAATTACTAATTATAGCATGGCCACAGATACAGTTATGAAAATGCAGCAAAGTAACAGCTTTGATAATTTCAAAGAATTACACCTTTATTCTGTCTCATTTGAATATTTCTACTGTTATCTATTATTATAAATGCAGAAAAGCAAGAACAATAGATAACATTTTCTAAACCAAATTTAAGGACACGCTGTTCAGACCCCCTTATTGCTCAAAGAACATGTCCCCCTCATTCTGTCTTTTTTTAAATCACTTAAATATAAACAAATTAACTTCCTATGCGTGTTGCTTCTGAGAGAATTACTTTTCATTTTTAGAGTGGTTTTCCATCACTACAAACCTTTTCCTTTCCCTTATGCACCAGCAAACATACTGATACAATTTAAAGGTCATGTTCTTTTCAAACTGACAGGGCCCTCCAAAATTTTGACGAGAGTCCCTCCAAGAATCACACCACACAAACGGAAAGGAATTAAGTAAAGCATCACTTGATGTAGGCTCAATCATGTGAACTGATTAGAAAATGTAACCACGGAGAGAGGTGATTCAAAGTGTGACGGACAACCTTTCAAAGAAAGGAGATGTCATGTTGATAATAATAAGCAAGTACCTGACATTGAAGGAGGGGGTGAACACAGAGGGTCAATAAAGATATAATTGCCTTCAGCTACTAAAAAAAAAACCAAAACAAAACCAACAAAACAAACAAAAAAACCCCCCACAACAAAGCACCAACCGAAAACCCAAATCTGTTTTCTAACTTTGGTTTCGTCGCACCCCAAGATAAGTATTTAAAATGATCAGAGAATTTTATCTCTGTAGTTCAAGTTAAGTTTTCACCAAAAAATACTGAAAAATTTATTAATAACATTCCAGTTGCTTAGCTTGTTCTTTCACCCAGTAGAAAGGATACCTTGAAGTTCAAAACCAAATATATAGGATTTGTCTTAAAGGTTATATTGATACATATTGATCTGCATTACAAGTTAAATCATATTTAAGAAAATTGGAGTGTCTTTGGATTGTAATACCCACATCATTCAAAGAAATGACACAAGCAAAAAGTAAATGTGCTGTTTGAAAGACACGACTTATCAGGAAGATAATACACATTTTAAACAGAGCAAGTTAAATATTTTCAGGAAACACAGTACAAGCTAGGTTAGGACAAAAAGAACTCTTCACAAAATAAAAGCAACAGTTACCATGTGTTCTCAACATTAGACGAACCTGCAGCCCAGAAGAATACCCCACCCTCCACTTCATTTAATCAACATGGAGCTAAGCTAAACTCAAGAAACTTTTCAATTACTTTTCAGCCGTATCATATTCCTGTCCTCTTTTTGACAGTAAACAATATTTAACCTATTTTTTAAAAATTATTTATTTCCTTCATAGTTCTCTAACTGCTGCTCTTCCCTTTCCATCAGTTGCTGTGATTTATGGCACTCAAAACAGATCCAGCATGTAATGAACTATTATGGTAACAATTTGAAAACATTACATCCAAGATAATTCTAATGATAAGACCTGTCTTCTCTTGTAGATATTAAAATGCATATAATGTATATGAATAAATGGAATCTTAACTGATTTAGACACTATATTCTTATTGATGTCAAAGAGGTCAGTGAACACATCTAATGTTTTAGCCAACCATGGATTGAAGATTACAGTTACATAAAAAGTAGACGTGGAGCCTTTCTCCTGTAGCACAAATTCAGCCCAAATTTGCACCAGGTAGGGTAACTTAAATAGTTCAGGCAGAATAAATCAGAGGTGCAACTCAAGTTCTTACTGTACAAATGCCTGTTTCATCGAGAAAGTAATAAACCATGGCACCCATGACAAACTCTGACGCTATTTGCTTGACACAGTGCCTGTTCAAGGCTTGTCCATGTGTTGCAGATTGAAAGCTGCAGGACACAACCAAGGTGACACCCCAGTCATACAATCTACTGCCTGTCTTGGAGAGAAACAAGGTTTTACTGCAATCTAGGTCTTTTGCAATTGCTCCCTGGACTGCTGGCTAATGAGGTCAGACAGTACTGTCCATTCTAGACATATTCTTTCCAGGGTATCATCTCTCCAAGAGACATTCCATGAGGACATACCCTTAAATATGCCATCAAAGCAAATTATAATGATAGAATTTATTAACATTTTTTATGAGGCAAAAATCATACTTCTAAGGAAACATGAAATAAAAATGAGACTAAATAGCAAACGAATTTCTGAAACTATGTAGTAGATGTTCTTTATGCCACTGGAAAGCTTTTGTTACATGCAAGGACAAAAGCTGAGGTTAAGACTTGCAGACACCCCTGACCAGAGACCTTAACCAGACCTCCTTTTTTCAGTAGCCAAAAGCCTCCCCACACAGTGAGTGACCGTGTCTCTTCAGCCACATCTGTATGGGGGGGACTGACTTTCCTTCTTTTTCTTTTACTTCCATACCTCTTTACGTGGCCTTTCTAAAAAGCAAAGCTGAGGCTGAGATCATTTAAATCAGTAAACAAATACCACAATTCCTCAAATTGCACAGTGGCCAGATCCCCAGAGGTGCTCATTTGTCTTTAATGCCATGTACACTTGTACACTCTGAAAAACAGTGGCCAGTGGGTTTGTGGCCAACACTGGCCAACTCCATGCTTCAACAAAAATATAGAGGCACAGCCTGCGGCAGCCTTCACTAGGGAAGGTTAGGGGGGAAGTTAGAAAGAAAAAAATTAAAAGGAACAAGAGAGTGGAGAAAGGGCATGGGATTTACAATATAAACAAATGAAAAATGAGAAAGAAATTACACACATTAATATTTGGCAGTAGTGTCAGACAGGCATAATGGGCAAAAGATGTAACAAAGAATTGCTCACCCTCTGTTCAGACACATCATGGCACCCAGAACAGTGGTACAGCTTTGGGTGCATTTATTCCCTCTTATTGTAGTTGGCTTTGTTAATAAAACTGTTTTGATGACCTGATTCCAGATTCCTTTTGTAGGCCAAAAAAAAATCAGAAGCTCTACCAGATGTGTACCAGATGTGCTCCATTAGTCAATGTAAGTAAAAGGTGCAAACCAACAACTGTTTTTCAGTCATCTCCAAATGTAGACACGATGGGGACATTTGGTTCCAGTGACCATGCTGATCATAGCCTAAAGCAAAAAATCCCAAAACATACTTACTGTAGGTACAAAGCCTCAGCACAAATCAGTTTAACTGATGCATTTATAAGGAGCCTAATTCCTTGCCAACGCAGAGAAAAACTTAGGTGAGATAGAGATTTCAACCTCTGTCAGAGAAAGGTGACATACTTCTGGACATTCTTCCTTGAGCCTGTGCCCGATGACAAAGCCCTTTGGAACATGAGACCTTATTTTCAAATTACATGTTTAATCTTCTTCCTCACAGAAGATTAAATTCTGATGCAAATGGAAGGGGATGGAGCCATCCCATCACTGCCTGATGTTCCCTGCTAAAAGAGAATAGGAAGGGCATAATGCAAAAAAAAAGAAGCCAAGCATTTAAGGGAGAAGACATAAAAGCAAAACCCAGGGGTTGCAAAATCCACATGAACTAAACCCATGACTCAAATTAGTATAATTGAAAACCATTAAGCTCAGCTCTGTTCAAGTAAAAATTAACTTTATAGTGACTATCATTATAAACTATTGCTTCATCAGGAAAATACATCATGGTTATATTTTATAATTTTTATCCTCTCTTCCATGTAGCTGCTAGAAGGCAGTTACAATGAGAACTGGGTCTTTCCAAAGTTGTTAACAAGACACATTCCTTTTGGTTCATGGCTAGTATTATGAGAGTTTCTGTCTTATGTCACTATTTCTGACATGTGCTGGAAAGAGAACATCTTGGCTCAAAAAATACTGGACCATCATTTTATGGGAAGAGACTTTCTAGACCACAGAAGCAGTTAGATTTACAACTGACAACACAGAGGTAATGATAACCTACCCTTACATAGCCCAGAGTCTTACATACTGTAAACTCAATTAGCAATTCTTTTATCTTCACCCAGAACAGATATATTGAAAATTGCAGATTGAGGGCTTCTCTCATATAGCTCTGACCACAAGGATAAATACTGCCTTGCTTCAGCAGCATAATTTTTAGCCCTCTCATTTTTCATCCAGTTCAAGTTGTTTGATTCTAGGAGTCCGTATTCCAGGCAGGCAGAGCACTCATTTATGAACACAGCGCAGGCAAACGTGCATTTGTTGGAGATGAAAGGCATGAAAGTTGCCCATAATTTTGCCACAAATAAACTCCTCCTTTGGTTTATGCTACATCATGCCCTTCCATGTGAATAGTTTTGATAAAGACCTGTTACTCCCTTTTCGTTCACTATACACAGTGTGGATACATTAGATAAACACTTTTATATGTTCCCGTCAAGGAGAAATATCCCACACAACGAAGCAGACCTTGTGAAATAACATTTCACTTATCTGTTATGTCTTTCTGAACCTTTCCTAAGAACTATAATTCTCTAATCCCAGTATACAGCTGCATATAGTCTTGCTCCAAGAAATTTCTGTTCTCAAAGACCAGCAAACAAATACAGACATACAGTTGAGGAAGGTTTCAACAGCAATATGTACACTATTTTATAACTTCTTTTCCTTTCTTTTTCGCTACACCTAAAAGAGTTATTTTAATAACAGGCAATTTACAAGCACACACAGAATTTGAAGAGGTCTTCAAAATACTTTGGAGAAATAGATCACATACTCTAAGCCAAAAGTATATATCATTTTTATCTATTAGGGTTTTTTACATTTTTACTGGGTCTCAGTGATTTACTAGTATAAAATAAAACACAGAGCTATACTCTAGTTACAAAAACATAGCCAATATGAGAACAGAGAGAGCAGTAAAGTTTGAAACTACAATGAACGCAGGAGATTTGAGCTAACATAGTACAACAATGAAGTTATTTTTTCAAACTTACCCGTATTCTTGCAATAAATATGGTAATCAAGTAAATTAAAAACCTGTTGGATTTACACACTTCTGTCCACACTTGTCAATCATTTTTCAACTGCAAATATTTCAAGACAGTGGTTATAACCTCTGCTAACAGAAAAGAACAGCCTGTTTTGGTGAAATAAAGTTGACATTCAATTTACTTTTGTAATTTAAGTTGTTCATTCATTGCTCTTGTATGTTGACAGATAAGATTCCTTTAATGTTCTTGAGCAAAACAATAAATACAGTGTAGTTAAATTTTAGATGTGAAAACATTATGCTTTGTCTTGACAGCACCACAGTTAGGCATAAAGTTATAATGTTCAAATAGTCTCTTCTGAGACTCTCTGTGTCATAAAACATGTAGTCTTTCAAAGTGTGTATGTATCTGTCATCTGACTTTTCCTGAAATCAGAAATAGATGGATGCATACCCTGATTCTTCACCTACAGTTTGGAATTTCTTTCTCCTTCAGCCCCAGCTCCATATTACAAACAGACGCAGGTCTGTCTGATAAAACAGGAAACTCTCCTTAACACAACTTCTGTGATTGGGACCCAGGCCCAAGCAACAACTTTCTGTCTGCCCATCTGCTCTGCCAGCCCTAGCCCCACCAGCCCAGACTGTCCCTGCTGGGACCAAGGGCCCTTTGCAGGGGTGGCTCTGGTGACCCAGTGGGTCCCACGGGGCTCCACACACCCCACTCACAGCCACAACAGGCTCCCTCACCAGCTCGACCCCACGCTCCCCAGAGCAGAGTCTCAGACCTGTGGATCCTTCAAACACTGGAATGGCAGAGCAGTAACGAGACAGCCCAAGCTGGTGCCTCTGAGGAGGGACCCTGAAAAAGGAACCCCTGGGCTTTTATCCCCTTGCAGTCTAAAGCTCTGTAGTCTGGGATCTTCCTGCTCACTCCCGCCCTGGCTCTGGCATCCCTTTCCTGCCTGTGCCACAGGTCCCTGGGCCCTTGAGCATGCAAAGGGTTGGCAGGTCAGGGCTCTTGCCTGGGCTCCCTCCCAGACTCAACCTGCAGCTGCCCCCAGACACCTGCACTGAATGGGGTCATCAACAGCCGGTGGGTTGGGATTTTTTAGGAGGCTTTTTGTGGGTTTGTTGTTGTTGTTGGGGTGGTTTTTTTGGTTGCTTTTTTATTTTTTTTAATAAAAGCATCAGTCCAGTGAACTTGTTTCAAGAAATGCAAATTCATTGTTCATAGTGCAACTTCTCCTTTTGGCCCTACTAACACTGATGATATTTCACCCAGTGATCTAGGAGTTATTTCTCTGATAATGAAACTGATGCACTTTGGATACACAAAATACATCAAGTTCAGTTCCAAAGCTTCATATACATATACATCTACTTTTTTTGTGCATTAGAGACCTAAGGTATCCATTGTTCCTTGTTTAGCCCAAGAGATTAAAATCTTCACATTCCATAATCATTGCAGGTAATCTCTCCCATTTCCTACATTCTTGAACAGTAATTGTCTAATATCTACATTTGGCAGATTTGTCTTGGAATAAAATGGCTTATTTAAAAAATGAACTCATATGATGAGAATACATTCAGTGATTTGGAAGCTACAAAGAAAACCCCAGATGGCTCCGACAATAATAAGATGTAATATTAAATTTAGACCTTTCATCAAATGTCCTCGAATTCATACTAAGGTCTCTTTTCAGCTTTGTACTCTCCTCTTATTTTAAATGTTAATGGATTATCAAAATCATCAAATTCTGTCATACAATCCAGAATGTCTGCTTTTTTAACCACAAAGAATGAACTGCACAAGTTCTGTGCAGACAGAACACTATATCGAATTGATCTGCAAAGAAGCAGCCACACTCAGCAGCTACTGCAAAGGTACGTATTAATTTTATGGTGCATTATTAGCACAGATATCTCAGCACGTTCATGATGGCCCTGTTACTACAGTCTCATGCTCCAAAAGCCATTGTGCTTATATAATTTGTTATTCAAACCTCTGCAGACTTCCAAGCAAAAGGAGCAAGGGATGCTCTCAATCATCACAGCACACACCAAGGTGCTCAAACCACCACCAACATCCAAAGATGAAATCACCGATGCAAGAGCTCACAGAACACTTCTGGCAGCTGCAGGACAGACAGAATTCCTTAATTTAGGCATTGTACACTGCCTTTTTCCTCTACAAACACTAGTCCAAAAAAGGTGTCATTGCAAAAGGAAGGGGTTCATAAACAACGGTGCCCTTCTGCTTTAAATGCTATCGTTGAAAGAGAGCTTCAAGCTCAGTGAGAGCAGAATTGCGCTTGGAGAAAGTCACAGGAAGCAACCACAAGAGGAATGTGTGATGTGTAAAAGGAGCTTGTTCCGTCCAAATTTAAGGGGAAAACAGACTAAGTATCCTAACATTTCACAGGAAGGGGAAAAAAGAAAAAAGCATCATTCTCTGTGGCTCAGATTTTTTGTGTTTTTATGAGACCCCCGGGTTGCAGAATCCATAGTGGTCATCAGGCAGGCACAGCAGTTTCTATGCATTTCCACAGATTAGCACATGGATCATGCATGTAAAAGGGAAACTTGGCTGATGCTGTGTGATACCACGGGCTGTCGAACCAGTATTTCAGAGCTATGAACAGCCACAAGCAAACTGAGCAGGACTGGGTATTCTGTCAGCATTCCACACCCCTGAGTTCTTCCTACCAAAACTCATATTCTACACCCAGCAAATGAAAGCAATCAGATGCCCTGCAGAAAAATACTGCCTTCAGAAACCTTGTTTGTGTCTGAAATCTGAACCAAACTCTAATTGATCTAGATAGTCTGCAAGAATAAGAGGAAGAGCTCAAAAACACATGAACTTTTTGTGCGTGGAAGTCAATGAGCTGGTTAGCTAACAGAGAAAGGAGCCAACTAAGTCATCCTCAGAGCTGCTATAATTCACCCCCAGCATCCAGAGGACACTACAAGGCAATTTCCTCCCTCTGTTTAACCAAGACTCCCCTAAAAGATAATATTATTGCTAGTTCGAGATTCCTTAAACATACTTCGTTGCCACTAAAATATTACATAGTAAGAATTACTGCAAAAAATGGTATGTTTTAAATTAGTGCCAAAGGAACTCAGAGTCTGAACAGTAATTACTTATATTTTAGTATAAATCAAAAGAAATAGTAAACAAAGTATTTTTGAACAATAGAAGAAATCCTCTATATTTCATCATAAACATTCAACTTTGTGAGAGGAAGTATGTCTCTCCCTGAAAAGGAAACTTTCCCACTCTGCTAGAGGAATATTAGGACATCAAGGAGGTTTTACCAAATCCTGCTAGTTTCAACAACAGCAAAAAAATAATAAATAAATAAATAGATAAAAACCCCAAAGGGAATCTTCCTTGCTCAGCATCTAAAGACTAGACCAGGAGGAAAGAACTAAGACAAAACTTGAAGGGTAGAAAATATGGCAGCTCTCTATCTCTACTTTGCGTTTGTTTTCTACTAATTCATGCCACGTGAAAAGGCAGGGTTTAAACTGAAAATATAGTCCGAGAGAGACACAAACCCTGTTCAATAACATTTCCAGCACAGAACACAGACTCAAAATACAAACTTTCTCATTGGGCTGAGACCAATGTAAATCATACCTGTTCACCCTTTTAATGCAAACCATGACTGCCAGGAGTGCAGAGAAGCAGTTATGCAATACAGACACACTATCTGGGAAATATCCTTTCCTTCTTTTATCTGCTAAATCTCTATCTCAAAATGCAGCAATTTCAATTAAAGTAGAATATAAAGCATCTAAAACATAGACTAATGCCTGAATTTGAAATGCAGTGTGTGCCCTAAGGCACTGTATCATAATTCAGTCTTGCTTTCGTTCTGTCTAAATGTGTACTCACCAACAATAAAATCAGGCTCTGCTTTGTTACACAGGTGGAATCCTTGTCTCTCCACTCTCTTTGATTTGATCTCTTCTACTTCAAAGCTGGCATATTGCAAAACTTTTTTTGCAAAGTTTACGCAGACTTTAATTTCATTTCAGCATGACCCTATAACTACAACTGCTCTGAGCTCCTTGAGACATTGATCATGTCTACATCGATGTTTGTACAATACCCACTGTAACAGGGCATTGTCTAAGGCTGGGGACTCTGGGCAATATTGTAACATAAATATTAAATAATAATAAAGTTCTGTCAAGTCAGTGATCTGTGAACTACAGCAGGTTCACGTGATCATGTATTATGGCTCAAAGGCAGCCCTCAGCAGCCATCATATAAAATCTCTGTGGTCTAAAAAGTACTTAAACAATGATTTACACACAAGTCATAAAATTAATAGGAATTACATATATTCCAAACTTGTATGTACACCAAAATTTATATTTGTGCTATAGTTAAGAAACTTCAGGGGCTCATTTTTTTCTTTGTTCTTACAACAATTATTTCTGTTTCAAATTCTAAAAATGTTCAGAGATACATTCATATAATAATAAAATACAAATCAACAACAGGGTATCAAAACATTGAAATAGATTTTGATAAAATTTGGAAATACGCTCTGCATTAACAGACAAGGATAATTAGAAATTAGTTTAAAGTAGTAAGAGTTCCACATGAAGCTTCTCAAAATAGGACTCAAATTGATTTTCCAGTTCATCCATTCCTAGTCAATAATTTTCATCCATGCCATAAGAGCTATGTGGCACATTGGCACTAATGCTCCTTTCTGGGAAGAATGCAAGTTGAGCTGCCTTCCTTGGAAAATTGAGTTTGCACAGACAGGTAACAAACAACAAGGGGAAGAAAAAAGAAAATGTCAAAGTTGAATTCAGAAAAACACTTGTTTGGGTATCTCATTAATGAACAGGAGGGGAAAAAAAGAAAAGAAAAAATGAGAAAACAAAACCATAAGCATACTGTCAAATACAAAAATTTAAAAGAAAAGCTCAGCACATATCTGTCTTTCATCTGACTACGATGAGTCTTGTATATTTAAATGGAAACAAGACCTACTACAAAGCAAGTGAAAAATCATTCATTAAAACAGCCGAATGTGCCGTTACCCCTTTATAAGACTAAGCCAATTATGGTTAAACCTGCGGTGTTTTTATTTTCATGCTACTTCAGTTAAGCATCGACAATTTAAATGGCTTTGGAACAGGGGGGCACATGCTTCACAGTAAACTAAGGTATATCCCACTTTTTCTCCCATGTAAATTCCAGGGATTGGTATTATCCAGAGAATTATATTCTTTATATGCAAAAGGACTCCTATATATTAAAAAAAAATTAAAAGATCACTTTTAAAAGACTACGTAGGTACCAAAGTGATACATATAACCTACTTAGAGAGGTAAACCTAGTTATCAGTAAAAAAAATCTTGACCTGTTTCTAACAGATACCTAACACAGATACAGGAGAAACACACGAAACTAGACAGTTAAAAACTCTCTTGTAACTAATTAAAAGAATAAATTAAGCTCTAATTAGCTTAAAATCTGAGCAGCTCACCTGAGAGAGTTAAAGGCTAAAGGCAAATCTAGATTTTGCAGTTGAAGTATGCTAAAGACCACATATTGAAAGAGAAAAAAAAATCCAAATGTTTTAGATGTTTTATCTGGTGATGAAAAGAAACAGCCTCTCTAAAACATGCTCTGAAGAACGCCCTGAAAAAGCAGTAGATGCTAAAAGTATTTCAGATGAAACAGCTTCCCAATTTCATATGTTTCTTTCTATCATCATTAGGTATCTTTTATTTTTTCCTTATTGCTGAAAATAAAAAGTTACTTCTGCTGACATTAAAAGCTTGATTTTACAAACTATTTAATGCACTCTAAGGATACTGTTAAAAGACAGTGGCATGTTGATGTGAGCTGTACAAAGGTCAGTGATTTGGAGGCTCTTTCAGACAATTTGCCAGGATTTTGGCATTTTGTAAGCACACATAGGACAGCTCTCCAGCAAGCTGACCTTGACAGTGAATTGGATAAATAAACCTTCAATTTACCCCCTCCAGCTCGATGCTAGCCCAGCTGATCCCTCTGGAGCCTTCACCTGTCCATATCGTTCAACTGCCTGCAACTTTCAACTGACGAACATCCACAGCTTTACAGGTTCTGTGACAAACACCATCTAACAGATAAGGCTTCTGAAAAGTCAAAGTCAATAGTGTTTCCATTGAAAATTTAATGCTGCTTCCATCTTTACCCATCATTCTTCCTACTGTTGCATGTATCCCAGGAGGCACTTCAAGCAAAAGCACTACTCCATAACAGGTAATGACGTGGCATTTAATGATACTGTCCAAAGTGATCCAAGCCCATGGAAAGTAATGTGCACTCATGTACCAGATAAGCACAGCTGAATGTACTAGAACAGCAGTATCTCTCACTGCACTGTCACTAGATACAATGTGACATATGCTCTGCCATTGTACCTGGCTTTTCCTTTTACTTCACCATCAGAGGAAAAGAGCATTTTCAGATACAGAGCACCAAAGTGTTAAGGGAATTCAGTAAAAGGTAGGATGGCAACATATCCGTAATTAAGTATTCACAGCCTCTTTAATACTTCAGTGCTCTTGGATTCGCTACTAAAATCTGTGAATTATACCTCATTGAAGAATGTCCTTAATCGACTCTGACATGTTTTATTGGAGGCAGAAAAAATGTTTCAGTATGATAGATAAGGTTAAAAATGTTACTACTCTGATCATTTACTCTAGTGCCTTGCAAAAAACTCCAAAGCCAAAAACCATTTACATCATTCATCTGATGCAATGGGGAAAAAAAAGCATTATCTGACAGCCCATTTTAGCTGATGGGACAAAGTGCACATTTTCAATTTTCTGACAAAGTTATGTTGTTTATGTAGATAAGAAAAAGAAGGAGAAGAAAAAAAACCACGACTGTAACATTTCTACCACATGCCATAAGGATCTGAAATTCGAGTTAAACAGCAAAGTACCTTGAGACCATGCAGAGCAGAGCATGACAAACAAAAATCATTTTTATGGTTTCAAACCAAATAACACATTACATGTTTTCTACTCTAATAGCAGCGCAGAGTTCTGAGGCAGCCCCAGAACGTTGCAGCAAAGCTCAGTGTGACATCTCTATGCATGTGTGAGAACACCTCTCGCTGCAGCGGGACCACGGGGTAGTTCAATAAAAGCTACTGAAATATTTTTAAGCAAACATTTTAACTGAGCTTTTCTCGTATTCATTTTGATACTCTCCAGATATCAATGGCTTCTGCTTACACTACTCACTGCAAAAGGGATGAACAGGAATCTCATACATATTCAATTCCTATTATTAGTTTTATTAGAGTGATCCATGACTACGTGGGAAAGTTAGCAAAGAAAAGAAATTGTTTAAACTCACCGCCAGAGACTTCTCCATGGAACGACACGACACTGGCAGAAAGAGAAGGCTATGAATTTATATTCCTCAGGACAGGGCACATTAAGTTTTCAAATAAACAACCTTTGCATTTAAAACTTACAGGGATAGCCTATATAAGAGACTGTATGGTTTTTAAGGGTTCCTGTTTTGCTTTTTCACCACCAAAAAAATGCATCTTCTTTTTGGTCCTGCCAATAAAGCAAAACTACTAGAAGTATTTTTACCTACAACGTAACTAACAAGATTATTATTTCAGCACAAATTAGGGAGAAACAGTGTTTACCACAAAAGTAAAGTAATCCCATTCCAGTTCATTTTACTACTCATGCACCTAAAGGTAAGCACACATTTACAGAACTGGCTCAATTACCTGAGGCTTTGTGGTACACACCTAAATTACTAAGACATCTATGAGCTGCACCATTACCCATTAGAAACCAAAATGAAAACTTTCAAATAATTGGCTAAGACCCTAATTCTACAGCCTGGACAAGGCTTTAAATTAGTACCAGATGCTGGATTTTATTCTTTAAACAACAGTTCTAAGGACAGAGAAAGATTCATCTTCCAAGCCTACTTCTGCCTGCAGACAATATGACCCATCTTAATGAGGCTGCTGAATGCTTTATGAGCAATTTCATCCACTAGTTACTATATTCTGGCACCAAAATTGAAATATTCATTTTAAATCTTGCCATTAGGACAGTATTGCGCTCTGCCAAATTTCCAATGCCAATTCTTACGTTCAATTGTGATTGAGTGTTTCTCCAGAACCAAACAGATAACAGCAAGGTCTGCCCACGCATCCTGTGTCATAACCAGCTCATTAAGCTCCCTGTTCCCATAGACACTCTTTGGAAAAAGAGACACTGGGAAAACAGTTTTCCATGACCCAGTTGTATCCACGCTACCCCTATCAGCTACCTATATCTCTGCTTATGTGTTTAATCACAGTCATAAAAATCCTACTGAATAGAATGGTCCCACCTCTGAGAAACACAGAGGATGAGAGATAAGGAGAACAGAGAATTTAGGGTTTATTTCAAATTGTTGAGGAAAAATATGGCCACATGCTCAGGAAAATGTAAAAAAGATATGGTATAAATACATTTGTGTGTCACACTAGGCTCTGTCTATCACAAACTTGTTTTACTCTAATACCATACACAGACCTGTGACCTGGGAAAAACATCAAAAAAAGGCCATTTTTTAAAAACTATGATTTTAAAAGAGCACGTAAATAAAGGACATTTTTAGAAAACTACAATTTTAAAAGCATGCATGAATTTGAGGAATATGAAAACTTTCCTACTTTCAGTTTTTTCTTAAAGTGTTTGCTTTAGAAGACCAGTTGCAACCCATGAGAATGAGTTCCCCTACTGCTGCATAGACATTTTCAGTGCTGAGACTGTGGCCATGGGAGATACCATGGACCACAGCCAACCAGGTGTTCTCCAAATTAACTGTGGAGAGCAAAGCACGAAGGTCTCTATTTCCTCTTCTCTGGATAAAAACAACAGACTCATAAGTAAGGTGGAGTTTAATACAAAAATAAAATAATTTACCCCATAGTAAAAAAAAAAAAAAAGAGTTGAAGAACATGGAGTCTGAGAGTCAGAATTCATGACCTGGAGCTACCTAGCAAATCTTAGGAAAACATACCATAAAGTTACAATTAACCCCAGAATATTTGACTTGAAACTTTTATATTCTTGATGAAAGAATTTTTACATATGAATATTTTTCACCACAGAAATTAATATATCGTCTCTGTCCATGTATCACTGCCATGCATGTAGAAGTTCACTCTTCTGTGCTCCAGTTTTTTGAATTCTTTCTTTGCCTTTGAAATTATTTATTATATTTTTTTTGCTGCATAATAATTGCTTCTCCTTTATACATTGTAGGGCTCAGGAGGAAGAAAGGAGGAGGGAAGGAAAGAAAGAAAATGTACTTTCCTTGTTATTAATTTTCAGACTGCCTTTTTTTTATTTAAACTAAGATGTTTTGTTTCCCAGGCAGTATGTATGCCTCGCTCTATGAAGTGCGAGGTGCAATTGCTGCCCTAGCTCTGTGTGTGGCTGTGGCCTTAGAAGTCAAGGATAAAAGAAACAAAACATTTTTTTTTTTTAATTCTGAAGTGAAAAATCCATTTGATTTCTTTTTGTTTATTGCTGCATTACTTAGGTAATTGCTTGAGTTGAGTCAGACTGACGGCAGGGCTCTGGACCCTCTGACTCCAATCCTTTTGCTTTATTTATTAGTCTCACTTATTAAAAGAATGTCTTGGCTTATATGATGGGTACTATTCAAGCAGAAGTTAAATCACTTATATTTGCAGTCTAAGTCACTGACTCACAAAGGCTGAGTATACCATGCTAAGTATTCACAAAAATGCTCTAAACCACAAAAATCATAAGCTCAGCCCTAAAAAATGAGATTGTTCAAAAAGGTCTGTGAAGATTTGCAAAACATTTCAGTGTACCAAGCCATAGTAACTTGTACATAAAAGTCATTCCACACAAAAAAACGTAGCATCAACAGATATAAAACCTGGCCATGCTTGAGCAGCCCACATGCAATATGACCTAATTTATTCAGCGAAACCTAGGCAAAATTTAGCTTGTCCTGTGCCTCTCAGAATGATCCAAAGACCTGTTATTTCAACCAGCACTGTTTTTTCACTATTTTCTAACATTCTTAATAGATATCAAGCTCCTGAGGTCTTCTATTATGTGGTGATTCTGTGCAAAAGCAGAGATATTTCACTGTTACCTCAAATTGTGCTGATGTTCTCTTCTAAAACTCAGGCTAGCTAACAATGGAATCTTCCATGAAAATATTAGATTACGAGATCAGTTAGAAAAGGAAAGGACTTCAGCCATTTTTAAAATTTTCATTGATGTTTTAACCTGATGGCCCCAGATAAAACTACACACACTGAGTATTCAAGAAATCCATGTGTTCAAGCCTTTAACCTTGTCATACAAAATTCCATTCTTTTCATCGCTAATATTCAGCATATTTGTTTTAATAAGCTTTCACATCCCCAACATCTCCAAAGACAGAAACGAGTTGTGTTTAAAATCATGTGCTGAAAGACAAGACTTCTGGTTGGTGTTCCTGGGTTCACACGTCCTTTCTGTCTTCGCCAGATTTCTAGGTACAACTTCCTCGCTCAGCTTTTTCCCTCTTTTAGTGCTAGTCCTTCTTCCAGTCCTGTCCTGTAGCTGAGTTACACGTGCCCTGGCACAAAGTGAGGTGCATTCCTGTAAGCCATTAGGGATATTCTTAGTGCTGGTTTTTTCCAGCCTATTAGTTTTTGTGCTAGTACTGCACTGGTTGCCTTTAGCAATGCACTGTTTTGGTGTATGACTTCTGTATTTGCTTGAGGCCACAACAGTATCAGTGTTCTGTGTCGTTTCCATTTTGTCTCAGGCAGCCCTTGCACTCACTCGAAATAAGTGTGGTCCTTTGCCACTGACAATTGAGAATGTTAGTCCATATTACGTGAAAAACATGATCCACCTTGATGTTTAAAGCCAGTAAACTAAATGTTTATTGGGAAAGCATGAAAGGAAGTGAGAGCCTGAGTGAGTTTCATGAGCTCTATTATTAAACAGTGGTGTAGTTTATCAGGGTAAATTAACCCAAGACCTTCTCTGTTATTTCTGGATTGTTTTCACCAGGCTGCCAGGAGAACATCCTAGAAATTCTTCTACAACTCTTCTGCTTCATTATGGAATTGTTCAGTATTATCACTCTCTTGATTTCACTTCCATTCTTTCCTAATGACCACCAAACGTCTCCCATAAAGCAAGTCTCTCAACTTACACTTCCACACTTCACAGCACCAATATTCTTCTCTCCCAACAATTAATTTCTCCTGAAACGCTCATTTCCCCTTGCAGTTAGTGGGGTAACATTTTCTAGTCTGTTCCTACGTCCCAACCCAGATTATTTCCTCAGTACCACCAGCTCTTCATCTGTCGCCTCTTCCCTTTTGGCTTCTCCTGCTGTCATTTCACACTTGATTGCCTTCTCTCTAACATCTCATATAATGGATATTCTTCTGCTATATTTCATTTTACTTCTTCTACATTTTAGGGAAATCAGAAAGGAGCATCAGCTGCTCACTATCCACTAAGCTTGTCTTGTTCCCTGAAATTGTATCTACACCGTCCATAGTGCTGGCAGAGGCCTCCAGCCCTCACACTGACCTGCAGCACATGGGCACCTGCCAACCTAAAATCAATGATATATATATATAAGATATGGACAAAACTTGTTCAGTTACAACACAAAAGGATTCTTCTTTCTTTCTCAAAATATCTTCATTGTGCAGCCCACTGGCCTCACTAGTATATTGAAAATTTCTGAGTGCGCTGCCTTCAAACTCCAATTACCATAATTCCGTCTCATAATTAATAAAGTAAAAGTAGAACAGTACTGCTTCTGATTTACATAATTATTATAAAACCCATGCATTGTTCAAACAAAATGCTGCAACCAAATTTTGAAACTTGATCGCATAAACCTAAGGTCCTTAATCTATAATTAAATTTAAGATAGCTTGATTTTAAGGGCATGGAATATTTTCATAACAGGTGCAAAATTTATGTGGACAACAAACTTTTTAAAATACTGAGATACTGCTGGAATAGAAACAAAACGTTCCTTACACAAGTGTGACCATTTCCATTGGAAATGCACATACAGAGCATTGATTAAATCCACCTTTAGCATGACAACTCCAAAAAACAAAGCTTTGAAGAGGGGCTTCACAGGCTTTTCTTGAAAAAGAAAACAGGGAAAATAAAAAGTATGTATATAAATAAATAAAATCTAAGCACACTCTTGCAAAGCTCTAAAAGCCATTTTGACCACCCGGTCACTAGAATGGATCCCAGGAAAGCCAGGTGTGTGCAAATGTTCGATTTATGAAGGAGAACTCTCCAAATAAGCCTTTCAAAGGACATGGCTAAAGCTTTACAGCCACAGTGTTATGCGTGAGAACTGATCTGAAATCCCTCTTCTTGTCTGTTTAAGGCTACCCACAGTTATTCTGCTTTCTAGAGATGACTATGGCATTTCTGCTGAAGAGCTTGGGGGTATTGCTTGCGTGATGCAGGCTTTCACAGGAGGGCCACATCACAGTTTTACAAACCTGAAAAGGCAAAGGTGCATTCAGTAGCAATAAAAAGTGCATTTCAATCAAAAAAAGCATTGAAATCAGTAGTTATTATCACATCCAAAATATTTTGTTTCTATTAAAAAGAAATTTTAAAATTGAGTCATTCGCTGCTAATTTCCTCCCCAGTGACGGCACCCAAATTTCTCTTCAAAATTACGGATGCAGAGTTACCACGGAATTCTTATTATTTTAATGTTACAATAACACAGATGATAGTTATCTTAGCATAAAGATAAAGAGATTACTGAATTCTAAACCTGAGATGGAAACAAATTTCTTACTTCAAATTGTGTCACCCTCACTCCACAGAAAGAGTGATTATAATCTGCAAGGGGGGGCAGTAAAGCCCTCCAGAAGCAAGCCTTTCATAACTTCACCATTTTTCACAGGCAAGTATAATTACAGTTTTGCATAACCATCTAATGAGAGGAAGTCCTTTCTTGCAGTGTTAATAAAGGACCTTGCATAACATGTTAACAAAGCAATGGCACTCTATGTAGGTAATGTCATTGTGTAATTAGCATGCTCATAAGATGACTTAAGATTACAGTTTATCTGAATCTAATAACTGCCTATCAGCTGCTTTACCATTCTGTCTTTTTCAATATATCTTTCCTCATGAATGGTTTGAGTATCCACCCGCTCAGCGCAGAAGCACCGAGGGAATAAAACAAGCCAGGAACGAAACAGAAACAAAAAACTGAGTTTGAGAGCAATTAAATGAATAAACATGAAAAACCCCAGCTTTTTCACATACCTAGGCATGTATTTTAGGACGTGGTATCACAAATATCAGTCTTTGCTGTTCGTTTCTAGATGCTACAACATTTGAAGTGATATGAGAAAGGCTACTGGAGATTATACTGGTCACTTCACACATGGCAAAAAAGTGGAGTTTGGGAAGAATTAGGCAGTTCTCACTTAACAGGCTGCTTTCACAGGAAAATACCCTTGGTTGGGACGCTCAAATTCAGTATTTACCAGCATGAGGTCCTGGTTGCTTCTCCTCTCCTGTAGCCATAGGCACACAGGCAGAGTAGAACAGAATTCATCAGAACCTGGTAGTACAGCTGGACTAGAATCACCCTTCCAGCCTCCAGTTCTGCAACTTGGACCTCAAAAAGCGGCAATAAAGAAATAACCAGAAGTGCAAGAACTCAGCTTGGAACAATGTAACGTTGATTCATGGATCCCCACAGAGAAAATCCCTTTCTATCCCTTTTTCTCTATCAGACTCAAGAAAGCAAGCCAAGTGAATAAAAAAGTAGAGGATGACAGATAGAGGGTAAGTTTTGGCTTGGCGTGTTTTTTATAATGTGTACATTTCAGAGCTGGAAGGGAGAGAAGTCACAGTTTTGGGGCCACAAATATTCAAGCTCCTGAGAACAGTGAGGACCTCGATGAAAACACAAATTAGGCAAAGAGCACTCTATATCTCCCAACTTAAAAACCATCACAAAATAATAAAAAATCACATGCAAAACTTTTCCTTTAAAAAAAAAAAAATGCATCTCCCTGAAGTAGTAACTGTAAAACAAATTAAGACATTTCCAAGTATTTGCTAACCTACTTACAGGCATCATTGCTCCCTTGGGCCTTTGTAGCCTTACACCTTCCTTAACGGAGTAGCTGAATAGGTAAATGGGTTATATCAGGCCAGGAAATCAATGTGTATACTGTGTTCTCAGCCCCAGATGAGCTTGTCGAAGCCATTTTATTATAGCTGGAGGAGCTGTATTGATCCCA
This sequence comes from Melanocharis versteri, assembly GCA_013397845.1. Lineage (NCBI taxonomy): Eukaryota > Metazoa > Chordata > Aves > Passeriformes > Melanocharitidae > Melanocharis > Melanocharis versteri. Next base: position 74,807 of record VZTG01010315.1, read on the forward strand.
CTGTTAACTACTCGGAGGTGGCGAGCAATCCGATGAAGATGCGTCCTGCCGTCCATCCAAATGCTTTCTCCCCTCAATAGTCCTAACAGAGTTAAGTGTTTGCAGATTGAATTAATTTAATGTTTGCCTAATCAAAACTGACTACGCTGGAGCCTAAATTCTATTAATTACTAAAGGAATCACACTAATGCTGTAACATGACGTTAGGCTGGAAAGGGCTTTATTTTACTATGACAAGAAGGAAGAAGGGTCATAGGGAGAATGGGGGGATAAGTCAGGAGTTATTTCATTAAAATATTTATTCTTTTATTTCACATGCCCCAAACAGAGAGAGTTCAAACTTCTTTGTTTTTTCTGAAATGGGGTTGTTGTCAGCCAGCAAAATTTCCCTTTAGTGAATTGACAGGCACAGCAAGTTAACTTTATACTTGATGATGAGGAAGAAAGAAGTTGCAACATCACCCAGATCTATTTATGCAAAAAAAAGTCTTCTCTTGAATGAAACCAGATGCAGCTTCTCTAATTTCTTATTTCTATTTAGTCCTAAGGTTAGTATAATGGTTTTCTTAAAGATAGTCAGAAGTAATTTCTTCTTCACTATCTAATAAGAAAAAAATTCCCAAACTTTCCACACACAACAATGGGCTACAAGTAAACAGAGATAATAAAGTAAAACAAGTACTATTTGACACTAATATAACTAAAAGATTTTCAATAATATTATCTAGGCATCAGCCAATGCATATGCTGGTTCAAATGCTCATGGAACATTTACCAGAGAAGCACAGGTAAGATTTCCAGGTAACTTTCCCCTAGGAAAAGCTGAAAAAACAAGGACAAGTGTTTAGTGCTTCGCTTGATCAGGTATTCCTGATCATTTAAAAATCCATCACATCAAGTATTTCACAGAGGGAAGATTTCTCTTTAGTTGGGGTTTTTTTTTTCCTCTTTTTCCCAAAAGCAGTTATTTCATACAGCACTTCATGGTTCCGCATACTCTTACGCTAATTTTGGTGTTAAATTGTCTGTCTTCATTTGCAATACCAGGTGAGTTTGCTTTCTTTCCCTCTTCCTAAATAGCCTATACTTGAAAAGAGTAAGTTTTGAATGGGAATAAAAAACCACTGATTTGATTAATACAGCCGTATGCTTTCAAAGCACACACCGAGTGTTAAATAACAAACAGTAGCCAACTGCATAGATTAGCTACATATGAAACATGTGTCCTGGAACAATGATTTTATTTCAAAGAGAAGAACAGTCTGTGCTCTTCTCTTACACCCCAATTCACCTTTTCAGTTATGCTACAAAATACGTTCCTGATTACTACCTTTGTTATGAAAAAAGTTCAGATTTTTCTCTCACAGGCATACAGAGACATCACAGCAAAATAATTATAAGAAAAAAAAAAATCTTCTGTCTGCATCTCATGGTCTTCAACACTATTATTGTAACTTAATGACAGTCTTGACTTCGAAAGTTTCCAAGCTACATTTTAATCTGAGCAGAGAAGTTTTGTGCAATCATATTAAGCCAGTGGACTTATTCCATCAAAAAATAGAAATATTACTCGAAGAAACATTGTTCAGAAAGTAAGAAGACCAATGCCCCACCACCTGCAGTGCAAAGCTAAAGCAGATCCCAGCAAGGCAGGAGCTTTCTGTATCTAATCAGAAGGTAAAGAGAAAACAGGAACAAAATGTGCAGGCTCGGACAGACAACATCCATTTTCCACTTCAAGAAGGGTCAAAAACTGCATTTTGTGAATTTAGAAATTAGTTTTTCCCCTTCTGTTCAAAGTCTTTGTGATGACATCGGAAAGAGTTTTGCTGAAAAGATTTAGGAGTAGTTATTACCACCGTGTTTTACAGGAATTGAACCACGAATTCAAAGCTACCTGGCTGCTAAACACGGGGTAAAACATTCTGAAAGCCAAACCTATTCCCACAAAAAGGGATTAAATTTTGAGTCATATTTCAAAAGGATGCCCTTGGAGTTGCTGAACTTTCTCCTGCATCAAATCTTCATTACACTTTGTGAAGGAGAAAATTTTAAACATAGCCACAAAATATTTAAAATAAATAACAAAAAAAAACCCAACAACAACCTGCAAAATAAGACTGTCTCATCAGAGAGCAAATGGGAGAATTAATTTTCTGAATCACGTACATATGAAACATAATTTCTTCCCTCCATACTTTGCCTGTTACCAGGATTACTGATGTGGACAGTCCTTGAAGAAAAAGATCTTTCCTTTTAGAAAGTTTAAAAACTATTACCTTATCAGATATCATAAATGAGTTTGAGGAGAAGAAAGTAAACCCTGTGGTTGTTAGAAAAATTATAACTGATAAGTGAAGGTGCTAAAAATGCTAAGATACATTTTGTGGCTACTGTAAGCATTTATACTGTACTTAAATTTCAGCTCATATATTTATTTAATACAAGCCAAAATTCTCATCTTGCTTTTCAGATAAGAATATTTCTTTTGCTAAATGATCACTTTCCATTGAAGTGTAATGTTGGAAATCTGCATTTCATGTCAGAGGTGGCTGATCTACAGAGGGAGCAGTGAAACCCAGTATAATGAAATATTGTTTTTTACAAGCCATACCTTTGCATGGCATCAAGATCATTCTGGGTTAAAACACCAATAAAATGAACAATTCTCATTACAATTGATTCAAACATGTCAAAATGCATTTTACTTCAATCAAACTACCCTGCCCTTCACTTTTCAAACATTTCTAAAACATAAATTATATCTCACATTACAGAGAGAAACAAAACTGGCTGCTTTAAACCATAATCATTGCAAATTGCAGCATTGACACCTCGGAATTAAAATTGCAGGAGAATTCACGTTTAGGTTGTTTGAACCACTATCTACAGTCATTTGACATATTATAGGATCAGAATAATTTTAAGACGAATATAATATTCTTCCCCATGTATTTCATTAGCGAGGATCATTTGGATAAAAACAGAGCTCTATTTTTGAAGTCCACTGACTTGCCAGAGATAACTGCTAAGAGTTCAGTGTTTGTGGCATAACAAGCTCTGAATGACAGTGTTCTCTCCTATTTCTCAAGAGTACAGCTTTGTCATCTACCACTGTGATCCCAACAAAGAAAAATCCAGATGTCTGCAAATTAAAGGAGAGCTGGATGACATTCTGCTGTTAATGCTCAGCATACATAAATCATTGTAATAAGAGAAGATTGTTATATTAACCTTTGTCACGCAATTTTCTTTTTCTCTGTAAGAAATGGGGAAAACAACAAATTAGGTGGCACAATAATTCTATTTTGAAGCAGAATGGTGCAGAGAACTTTTATCCCCTTGCCAGTCACATGATTCCCACTTACCTGGAATTTTATATGTGCCCTATAAGAAGTTAATAGTATGCACACATACTTCACTGCAATTGGTATATTGCTAGAAAGATGGAAAGCATCTTACAAATAAATCATAATTTTAAAGGAATAGATACTGGAAGACAGAAAGCTGTGAAATTTAACCTTTGCCCTACCAAAAATCCATCTTATGGCCACTGAAATGCTTTAGTTCCCTGTGCCACTTATCATATATGGGAAATAGGACATTAAAAATTCCATGTTTTAAAAATGAATATACAATATCTGTGTCTATGCACCAGCCCAGCTGCTGCAATGCCCAAATGTAAGAATATTTTCACACAAGGGAGCTGGTAGGATTGGAGCCTCCATCTCAGTGGAATCCCAGGAAAGAGTTAATGTGTTCCATTGAAGAGACCCAGAAATATTTTAGGTCTCTGGTGTATAGAACATATAGGCAGAGAGTATAAGATTAATACTGAAAACTCATCCTCATGCCAGAGACCTGCCATTCTTCCAAAATGTTTTGTTTTAAAGAGTTCCAATTATAAATAAATAACTAATGCTCTAAGTAAATAAAGAGCTAAGTAAATAAGTGTTCAACTGAGCTGCCTTAACTTAGGGGTGTGGTGTCCTGTGGCACATCCTGTCATCCGCCCTGGCTCCTGGCTGCTCTGCTGCAAGTTTCATCACTATCTCACAAACTCTCTTTTTCAGGAGCATAATGCAGATGTGCTGGGTGAATAGAAAGGTTGAGGATGGAGCTTTCCAAGCTTAGAAAAAGGACATTCACTATAAAATGGCTTCGAAGGAAGATTCAAACTGGTTTTGACCATTTCTACAGTAGGCAAGTGGATAATTAGAATACTTACATGAAAAAAAAAGAGGAAAATGTAATCATTTGGAATTTTTTTGCATCATTTCAGTACTTCCATATTTCATAAAATACTTTAAAGTGAAAATAAATATTAAAAAAGCCATATAACCTAATCCTCACAACAGAGCACAGATAGACAAAGCTAACATATTATCAACAATCTACAAAAAACCAAGGTATTGCTCCACTCTAGTTCATGTTCTCTAGTTTGAGTCATCTTAATTCCATTGTTTTTTATTATGTCAACTGCATATCAAACATTCTCATCCTTCATACAGTCACTCAGTCACTTCAAAAGTGTCCCAGCACACACCAAAATTAAGATACAAGTAAACTTATGAAAAATATAAGGGGGCAAGATGCCCTGGAAAACTCTTCAACTTATTTTTTGCATCTAGGAATCTAAGTACAATTTCAGAAAATTAGACACACAGTTGATGGCTTCAGTATGTTTGGAAATAAATTGCACATTCCCAAGGAAATATGGGCTTTAATCGAGGACAATATCGCATGCTACTGGGATGTCACACTAATTCCTTTGTGGAAAGGATGACAAAAGTATTATGAACTTTTTTTTTTTCTTTATTATATTTTATCCCATGCTGCAAAGGTTGAAGGATGGCTGGATACTACTGCAGTAGTATTTCTGTTGTCTTTCCCTTATCAAAGCCCCCAACTCCTACAGAATGTGACCAACTCCAAAATCGAAAAGCTTCCCTAAAGTCAGAGTTCACACTCTTAAAAATAAAGCACTGCCTGAGCTGTTGCTGCACCCAAAGCCAATAAAATTACTGTTTATGTAATAATTATAGACCACTTTGATCCACGCTTTTAGATTTTTTTTCTAGATTCTTTTTCTCTGACAAATAAAAATAAAGGCAGTTATTTTAAGAAAATCAGGGAATATATCTGAGATCCCACTCAACGCTATTAAGTATGGATTAAAAATAAAACACAACACCAACAACAGCACAAATAAGGAGTTGAAATAATATTTCTAAATCTACCTTGATAGCTACTTTCCATAGGGATGGTAAACTGACAGGCAGCTGCAGTACAACAGGAGCCACTGCCAGTGTGTCAGCTCCCAGTTCTGGCCTTAACTTTCCATAAAGATAAAACAGGTGGGATACATCTGCTAAACTACACTGGAATTATTCTTTACTTTCTTTTTACTGCATCCATGTTACAAAATCATACCGTTTTGTGCGTATCTTCAAACTTTCTGATGCATTTTCTCCTAAAATGAAGTTATTTTTCAAAGTATGAGTTGCAGCAATTTTTTTCCACAATCCGATTTTCAGGAAGCATAATGTAGTCTCTTTTCTTGATAAGGGAAGTGTAGAGGGGGGAAAAAATGAAATAAAATAACAAGAATATATTTTTCTCACATGATCCTTCAGTATTCCAACTTCTTGCTGCAGTCAAAAATAGCATCAGCAAGCTGGGCTTGCCTCTAAACCGTCCCTCTGGAGCCAGAAGGGGAAACAGAAGAAAGGAAAGGAAAAAGGAAAAAGGGAAAAGGAAAAAGGAAACAGCAGAAGAAAGAGAGGAAACAGCAGAAGAAGGAAAGAGCTGTGCAGCAATTCCACATGAGCAGGATTGCTCAACACCATAGAAAAGATGAATCTGCCACCACCATTAAAGTCATGCCCTCTGAGCTTTTCTTCCCAGGCTAGAGTGGTGGTAAGTATCAAGGTTTGGTTTACTAAAAGCTCGAGATATTTTATCCTCTCCTTTCCATTTCCCAGCTCACATACTTCTGCCCACTTTCACACACACAAAAAAAATCTGAGCTTTTTTATTCACTCAGCTGTAGAAATCCTTCAGGAGCATCAGGGATGCATTCACCATAAGGCTGGCCTTGCACAGCATTAAATTCCAGAGTGCAAGAAATTTTTAGCTGCTAACTGATGTTTTCTAACCAGAACAAAAGACAGACCTCGAATTCTGAGCCTGTCATAGTCTCACTGACTTGGAGGTTCCCAATATTTCAGCCCATGTTTTCATCTGCATTCCTGCAACTTGAGGGGTAAAAGAGGCACCAATTAAGAAATAACAATGAATCTCAGAAAAAGAGCTTTCTGACTAAGGATTACTGTGCTCCCTTATAGTTTCTTTGTTGTTCTACATAGAAATAATTGACAAAAATCAGTTTGCAATTTGCAGCTGCATGATTTCACAGTTATGATTATTAACTCAGAGAAGTTTCTCAGCTCTGTGCTCGGCCCCACACACAAGTTCATTTAATGTTCTGAACTCAGTTTGCAAACGACTGGACCCCTAAAACTGGAGACAGAAAACTGTAATGCTAATGAGACAAAAACAGCCCATGCAACCTCTCCCATGATTTTTTTTGTAACATTTACATCATTTTCATCACCACAATCTCTTTAAAAAGGAAACTTTTCAATTCTGAAGGCACCTAGGACTAGCCGGAAATGTTTTTTTCCTAGAAAATTCAATATATACCAGAAGTAAAATTAATTCTTTTAAATTTATGTTTTTCTCAGCTGTTGCTGCAGTCTCCATCACTTCTTGGTGATAAAGTCACGAATAATGAAGATGAGTAAGAAAGAAGCTTGTACTATTTAAGAATTGACAAAAAAAGAAACAAACAAAAAAGAGAGTATGAGAACACAAGCACAACACCAAACTCCACTGCACTCGATTGTAGGCACACTCCTTAGTTTACTACAAGGCACAAACCAGAGGAAGCCAATAGAACTGAAGTAGTCTGAGTTAATTCAAAAAAAATGTAATTTATACATCTGATCCTACCATTTTGGTGGAGCCATTCAAAACTGCACATTCTGTCAGTTTGCAGCATACACGTTTGTGCACAGCTCCCTACAGGATCAGTAGAGGAGAAACACCCTTGCATCACTTACCATGACCTTCCCTTTAAACATAAAAATTCTCCTTTTTTTCTGTGCTGCATATTAATTTATAATTGTGAGACAACAGTATCAGCTGTCCATTTAAGTTATTTTAGGTTAGTTTACAGCCTGGGCCTTGAAACTCTATCTTTTAAATATCTCAAACATGTATATACTGTGTTCTGAAGAGCTTTCATGGAGAATGTTTATTAGTCACTTTGATCTAATTCATCACAAAAGAAACCGTCTTAAAGTACATAATGTTCTCCTAAGTGACACATGCTGAAGCTGTTATCCTACTTTTAACCCGTGCTTTCAAGGATCTGAACCCGGCCTTACGTCGTCTAAAACTTAATTAAAAGAATGCTGTCAATATCAATGTCAAAGTAACTTGTCACCCTATGAATGAGAGCCTCAGTCGATTTTTCAAACTGTGCCAAACTTTCGAAGGGCTCTTTCACTTTATAAATCAACTAGCAGCTTAGAATATCCTGGCAGCACCTTCAAGGAACGAATCAAAATGACAGGAAAAGAGGGGATAACAATCAAAGCTTGACTGAATACAGGTGTTTGAGTTTACAGACGAACCACAAATGCCTGGATCTTTGACAGCTGTTGATGTTATCAGTTATGTGCAGCTATTATTGGCTCCAGTCTTAGGGGCTGTAAGGCCTTTCCCTTAGCAACATCTCTGTGGCTGATAACATTTGGCTGAACTTTCAGATCTTAACCTCCCTTCTGACTCTTTGCAGTCAAACCCGCCTAAACTGATCAGAGGAAGAGACACGCAGTGGGAAGACAAGTAAAATATTATTGACTGGACTGTTTCATGTCTATTAGGAAGAAAGAGCAAGGGAGGGGAGAGCTTTCCAACTTGACAGGCTTCAAGATAATCAGGGAAGGAATCAAGGCAACAGAGTAACCCTTAGAAAAGTAAGAAAGGAATGGCTTATGAGAGGTCATTGTTCTATACAAGGAACAAACACGGGGTGATATTTTATTAGGCTTCAATTTGAGTTCCCCATTTTAGTACTCGCATTTTTTTAGTGCTGCCACTTAATAGGCCCAGAGCAATTTTATGGCACACAAATACAGTATTATTGCTACTTAAGTCTCTGGCTTTACTTAAAGCATACACAGATGAGTAAACTGTTGAGATTCTCATCAGATCAAACTGTGCTCCTGGGCATTTTCAGAAGAGTCACGTTTTTAAGTAGTTTTTAAATTCTGATTTGGCACTTGGTATCAGTGTTTTCCTGGGCAAACTTTCCCCTATTCCACTAGCAGAAGCCAGGCAAAAGCGAACTTCAGTAAACAGCATGAGCATATTTATGAAGTTGTTTCACTGGCAGTGGCAAGTTTTCTGCCAGTGCCACACAGAGCTAGATGGACTATTCAAAATTCTCTGTGTTCCTCCCAGGTAAACACCAGGAGGTTTTCAAACACAGCTATATACATGCAAACCATCAATCTGATAACCAGATCAAGCTCATCATTTTAAGATCAATAAATTACTAGGCCAATAAATTAGCAATGTAACACATGGGGCTCTCTGATCTCTTCCAGGGATATAAAATCAGACCCAGAAACTTGCACAGCATCACACAAAATCGTGGTTTGGACCCAATACTCCAAGAGATCTTGATTCTCAGTGGAGCAGCACTCGGGTGTTGACATTGCTCGTGAGCAGAAGCACCTCATTTGTGCACTTTACAGCGCCCTTCTCCTTTCTAAATTCTAGCTGGGTGCCACTCATGACACACTGGCTTGGGGTTTTTTTCAGGATTTTCACATTAAGTCTTTCTCAATAAGTAATCCACCTTTTTAATAGTAAAATTTTGATCTTTAATTGTGTAATATGCTTACTTTTTGCCAAACACCCTGTAAATCCCACAGGAAAATCCTGCTTGAGCACAGTATGTGTTATTGTCATGCCACATCACACGGCACAGATCATTAAGTGACATCCACATGACAGTATCAATAAAAATTAAACAATGGGAGGAAAAGACATAACTGAAGATGGTGTTGCAAAAACAAAAAAAGACTTGAGAATTATGCTGCATGACTGTTGATATTTTCAGAAATAAAATCCTTTTGATTAGTAGCTTTTGAAACAAAACTGTGCTGTTATACTCAAGTTTCACCCCCAAACACAAACTCAGAGGTGTAGACTCCATCTATAGATCAGGCCCAGCTACACAGAAATTATCAGAGGTACCATGACCTATATTAGCAGAGTGGCATTATACTTTTTTATGAATAAAAATCAAGAAATAATAGGTCCAGTTTACCTTTTTAAAGCAATCTAAGAACTTAAATATTATTACAGTTTAAGTTTATAATTCTATTTTTAAAAATCGTGTTCAGCCATAAAGATGTCACCATTTTAACCATCAAGTAAAGGTCACATCGGCATTCAAGATACAACTTAACTATTCTTTTTCATGCTTCGACTCTGAATCTTTGCATCTGCACTTACTTGGAGGTAACTGCTAGAATCATAATCATATATTTAAATTAGTCACTAGGAGAAAATTAGAATGTTTTGGAAGAAAATTAGAACTGACTGTTTCAAGAATTCATAATATTCCTTAGACTTTTTTTTTTTCATATACATCTTCCTTCTAATATCTACACTGAGAAAGGACCAACCCTCAGGAAGACATTCAGGGCTACAAATAATTAATAAATGCTATAAGCCTTCAGTCAGAAAGCAAAACTGGGAAGAGTGAAAAATCACACAAATTAATTACTGAATTGTGAATACCAAAAAAAAAATCCACAAAAAAGGCGCACATGTAAATACTCACCATAGAACCTAGAACAATGCTAATTAATGCAAATAGCCCATGCATTCATGAGGAGTTGACTGAAAACTCAAAAAGGAAAAAAAAGGTTGCTTTCACATCTCTCTATATATGTGTCTCAGAATATATTCTCGATATTAAGCACAATATGTTATAACATGATTTAAAAAAAATTTAAAGGTCAATAAAGCCAAGGAATTTATTCCAAACATGATCATACACTGGCCCTAATTCCACACCTCTGTAGCACAGCAATTGAGACAGAACCTTTAACCCACTTCTGTGTCCTCTCCAGCTCCTGAAATTAGCTGGCACCTGGATTTTCCAATTTACACACCACACGCAACAGCCCTTTACTGGTCAGGCACCAGCAAGAGCATGTGCTGCTCAGAACATTGCCTGCCCCCAAATCTGATCTGCATCAGGATCCCCCAGCAGCACCTCTTCCAACCCTTCCAGAGCCAAGCAGAGCACAAGGACTGGAGCAGCCGCTTTAAAGTGGGAAGTTTTCATCAAAAAGTGAAAGGCACATGGTACACAGACAAACCTATTTCATTCTGTCATCACTTTAGGTACCTTCACTTTAGTGTTTGAAGATTTCAGATTATTCAAACAGCTGATTTGGCTACGAAAAGTAGAATTTGGGGGAGATTCTGTCTTAGGAAATAGAAATTATAACACTTGTCTATGGTTCACAAGAAATTACAGAACTATCATTATATGATCATTATGATAAAGTTACATGAAAATTTGAGCTCTTGCCGAGGAAACTGATATCAATATATCTTACAGTGTGTCTTTTTTATCAAGAAGCCCTTAAAGAACAACTGCCAGTGACAAAATTGAAGTTCTTTTTAGGTTGGAATTGCAATATTATGAGGCACATATTTTTCTTGTTACTTGCAAAAACATAATCCATATTTATGTGAGGAGAGTGAAATTTATGATGTTCACTTTCCCAACATACTTTTGTATTACTGATTTTTTGAATGCTGAATTTCTCCTTCACATCTTAAGAAAGGATTTATAACCCATCCAAATGTCTAAAATGTCTAAAGGAAACATGGTTTTCAAGGTAAAGATGCACATACTTCTCCCTAGCTTCACTTACACTATTTGGTTTTTTCCCCCACATTCTCTAAAAATAACTCTGTCCTTTCTGGATGCCTTCAGTCCAAACACTGCAGCATCACTGCCCACACCACCAGTTTTACTGATGATCAGCCTGTTGGTACCTCAAAATTCATTTGACCAGTTTTCAAATCTCTTTCCTTAAACTTCAGTCGGAAAATGTCATGTTTCACATACAGACAATTACCCCAGCCTTAACTACACCAGTTAAATTTGAATTTTAGAAGAGGATTCTGGTTACAGCTTTAACTGCAGAGAGGCCATCCTCTCTTAGTACTTTTATCCTTAAGTCAGCAGCGTTTAGGACAGCACTTCTGGTTAGAGCTCATTTGTACACTGCAACATCGTTATGAAAGCCTTTTACCCTCAATCATTCAACCAATCCAAAAATGGAGAACCATCTTCAAGAAACAAGCACTAATAAATCTCTTTCATTTCCTTTTAATTTTAGGCAGATAAATGTTACCCATCCTGATTTGAAGGCTCTCTGGACATGAAATCACTTAGTAAAAACTTGAACAGAATTTAACCCTGTTGTAGCTATCTCAGACCTCCTTTTGCATTCAGATGCTGGTTTTAAAAGCTCACGACCAAAAAATTAAAATGCACAGTATAATTAATGACAAAAGGAGCTTATAATATTTCACAGATTTCATTTCTTCCTCTTCTACCGCACATTGGAACAATCTGACCTCTGACACAAGATCATCTTCCCAGTCATAATTTGCAAAAATCAATGATAAGGTCTGTAGATGTTGCATTGTTTTGGGAAGAATCTTGACTAGGGAAGGAAGAGATGAGATTACCTCCCGAAAAACTAAGATTATATTGTAATATCAACAGTAATATCCTCAAGCAATTGGGTCTTTGACCAAGAGAACTTCAGGAGACAGAGTAACCAAAGTAAATGTAACTACTGAAGATGTAATGCACTGTTCAAAGACAAATGTTTAGTCCTGTCCCAGAAAATACAATCATGCAGCAGCAAGACGACAGGGGTCCTAGAGTGAAACTATTTCTTTTTCCAATTTCATTTGCTTTTCAGTGAAAAAAAGAATAAAGACTGTATTTTAAAAAATTTCAATGAAGGAACCAGGAAAACAACTCCATTTCTTATGTTCCATTTTTACTTTAGAAGGTGTTGAAAAAGGTTAAACAATGGAGGACAGCAGTATTGAAATCTTACTTTCTGTTATTCCTCTATTCGATTTACATTTTCTAATGAAAAACAGGCAAAAATTATGATTGAATCTACAACATTCTCACACTTTTCAAACTTAAATATTCCACCATTTCACATAGATAACAGAAACACCTTCTTTTCTTTAGAGAAGGTAAGGTGACAAGCTATTGGTGCAGCCTCTGATGGTGTCTGTGATAGTAGACTAATCTCTACCATCAGTTAAAGTGATTGCCATTAAAATCTTTATTAGCAATTAGCATTACTGCTTGAGTTTCAGTTTTGCCTCTACTTAGAGAAGAAAGCAGGGAAAGGCAGCAGTCCAGTGAATGCCAGTGGATTTAAATGGAATATCAATTACAGAAAAAGGTAAACATTGCAAGGGCCCAACACTGTACATATGAGCAGCAGCAAGTTAATGGATAGGAAATCTGTAACAGAGAAAAAACTCCCCTATTGTGTTTTAGGGGGGAATTTTCTTCCACAACACAATTATTCATTTGACTTCTACAATAGATATTTTCTCTCTTCGTTTTTCCCACATCATGAAAGCTACTGTTGAATTCCCAAAGCTATGATCATCAAATATATGCAAAACCCAGCCAAATAAATTCACCTTGCTACACATACCTACCAAGCCTCATGGTTTTAAACCTTTGCAAAGTACAAGTGTAGTCCTCGTGTGCATAAGTAAAAGTGACAAATATTTCTTACCCTAAATACAGAAAAAGTTACATCACATCTAAAAGAACCTTTCTCTATTCCTATGGATTAAAAAAATTTCATTGCAAGCTATTAGCATGTAGTTTAAAGTTAAATTGGGTCAGTTTTAACTTGTGCTTCACTGTCAAAAATATACATTTCTTGCAAGTTGGCCTTCTTCAAATGAGGAGTCTCTTGGTTTTTCTATACTCTATCCCTGTGCAAGACACACACACCCTCAGCAGGATGCACCATGCAGTTATTCCTAGTTTCAGAATTCCTGTTAGTGTTATAACATTGCATACTATGATGGGAGAAATTAAGTCTACAATTCCCAGCTGATTTTATATAGAAATCCAAGCTACAAAATGTAGTGCTGGAATGAGTGACAGTAAAAAGGGCTCTTAGGATCGATTGCTTTATTCATACACACACAATGACCTTCCCATGCAAACTGTGACCTCACAAGTGCCCTGAAGGTCTGCACGTGTGCCAGAGCCCAGGTCATGCAACTGCAACTGTACTTCAATAGGAAATTTTAGATATAACTTTCTAAATGCAATTGATAACAAGTAAAAAATTTGGATTTACAAAGGATTACTTTTTATTCAGAAAAGCATGTTACTTATTACTTAAAGCTGCAGTAGAGGCCAGTTCTGAAATAATATGCAATTCTACACTTTTCTGTCCCCAGAACTTCATGCTCATGTAGATCTTAACACAGCTATGCAATCATCTGGCCAACATCACCCTCTGGATAGTAACAAGGTCCTCTCCAACCCTTTGGCTGCTATCAAATATGCAGAAGTTAAATGCACAGATGAAAAAAATTTGTCTCAATTTCATATTTCTGCAAAATGGTAATTTTGTACTTAAAACGTACAAGATGGATGTTCAGAAATATAGGCTGAAAGCCTAAATTATACTTGGTCATAATTTATGTAGTACAGTCCCAAAGAGATACAAAAAAGGCAGAGCATAATTTATCTGTTGGAATCAGAGATAGCTTTACTAAAACTCCCATTTATTCTATCCCCCATAGTCTTAACCAGCCTTTGTCCTTAGGGCGCATTCTATTTAAGCTTTCCATATTGCTGTTTGATCACATATCGTAGCCTATAATTTCTCTATCATCTGGAGCAAATTCAGCTCACAAAAACTATGATCTCCCTGATAGCAAACACTGCATTTCTAAGATACAAAGTATTTACAGCAATACAAAACTATTTGCATGTAAAATGTCTGTCAGGGGAACACGCACTTTAATTTAGAGTACAATGCAATTAAGAACAAAGGTACCCAATACTTTGAGAGTGGCTTCACTGCAAAGAACCTAAACAGAAAAAAATGATGTGATGAATACATCAGGCACAGTTCTCTCCATGGAAATCTCGTGTAATCTCAGCAAAGTCGATGGGACTAACCATGGCTCATGCCAAACCTGAATTTATGTTCAGCTTTTAAGGTATAGTATTCCATTTATGACAATAAAGAAGTTTAAAAACAAAAACGAAATTGAAATCTGATGTGGCACATGTAGGAAAAGCCTGCAATTATTCTGTCTAGCAACAGTTTTTCCAAATACACTTCACTGTAGCAAATTAGCTCAAACTTTACATCAGAAACATCCATGTCAGTCAAGAAAGAACTCTGTTATACTTCAGTCTTGGCTTCCTTACTCCATCAGAACTGGTCAGGATCTCTTTGCATTGAGGATAATGTAAAACATCTTCATGTTGCAGCTACTTTTTTTTTTTTTTTTGCAATATCCAGAGATTGTTTTCACCTTGTCTGCATTGAACCAGCATCTCAGAATATCAGCAAACAATGCTGTTGCTGCAGCTGACAGTGCCAACCTTGCAGTGAGACAAACCGTGGTTGCACTGACTTGGGCTCATTAAATATTTTGCCGGTTCTTTTAATCATTAGTATTGCCATCATAAATATTCAGATGTTGACAATGTATTTTTCACAATAAACACTATTCAGCTGTAGATTGGCTGAATTCCAATTAAAGTGCCTCTATTTTGCCTCCCAAATTTCCCCTGCAGAATATGCAGAATATGAAGTATCGCTCTTTTTTCCTATATTTGAGAGTCATTGTACCCACTGTTTTATACTGGGTTTATGGTTTACTACTGCACTTACATGGTCTTATTTGTCACAGATAAATTTAAAACACACAGCCTCTGAACTCTGGAAAACTTCTGCAGAGTCACAATGCACCTGGAACATGAACCAGCAGCTCACAGGCACTCCTGGGTTCAGTTCAGTCGTTAAAAAAGACATGTCCACTTAATATTTACAAGCCACATTCTTTGCCACATTTGATGGAAAGCATTAGGAATGATGGACAGGTACTCTACAAATTGTTTTGATTTGCCCAGGGGTGAAGGTGGTAGTTTTTTGATCAAAAAAGAAATGCAGTTTAATTTCAACTGAAATTGTGAAATTGCTTTTATTTGGTATGTTTAAGCAAAAGAATGAAAGTAAACTAAGCAATTTTACATTTGTGGTTAAAAATAGTTGCAAAACACTCAAAATATTTTTCTGACATATTTTTCTTTATGGTCTTTATTCAGCCAAGAATAGGAAGTCAATTACAGGTACTGCTCTGTTCATAAGTACCTAGCAGTATTCTTGACTAAAGAGTTGGCAATACCTCATTTTTCCATCATTCCTGGTTAGCTGGGAGTTCCACCCATCTTGATACAATATGAGCTAACCTCAGTTCCTCCCATCTTCCATATTTCTAAACTGAAAAATGGAAGCGTGCCTTGTGTGAAATGAACTCTTCAGTGGCTACAAAACCCCAGCTACTGCAAAAAGCTGCAGCGTTTTAATTTGTTGCAGGTTTTTGAGGAAAAGATAAAATGGACAAATTCACAAAGTGATCCTCTGCTTGGCTTCCCTGCCCAGGCTCCAGCTGACAGGGAAGTTTTGCCTTCACAGGGATGTCAAAATTTTAATTTCACAGAATCCATGTAAAATTTAACCTTATTTAGACCAACTAAAACCTGCCATTCCTACAGACAAGAAGCTCTTTCAGCTGGTGATTACACCTTGATTAATCCAACCATGTTTCCCTAAAACTTCTTTAAAACTTCCCTAAAACTCTGTACAGCAAATAGAGACAATGTACACCGAGCAGCCACTACTCTTGAAGATTTTCAATTCTGAGTCTCACTAAAAGCAAAATAAAATTTAAAATACCAGTGACCTGCTGGTAGTCTGCTGCCAATAGCTGTCTGACATTTACTCTTGGTGAAGTTGCTGCTTTCAGGAGTCCAGGGCGTTTGGAAAAGGAAAGGAAGGATAGGCTGAGGCTCTCCAAGTAGAGTCAGGCTTAGAGGAGCATTGGAAAAACTATGACTGCAGCTTTCCCTGTACATTTAAAAATTACAGGATTGCTTACAGATGGTTTCTGAGCATAAAATCCTATGCTTATGGAAAATTCCAATAAAGCGACAAATGCACAATAAAATTCCAATTTACAGGAACAAGACAGGCATTTCAACAATTGTCACATGTACAGGCATATGAAGAACAGCAGTATCACAAAGTGACTTGTACAGTAGTTTCTTCTCAGGGCTCAGTATTTTAAATGGAGAAATTCACTGCAAAATAATTTAGCTGTAACCAGAACTACAAATTTGAGGACTGCAACAGATAAAAATAGATTGTGAATCATCTTACTTCCCTTAAAAACTGCCTAACAGACGAAGGCCATCAGTTTCTATACATTAATATCTCAATAGGAGAGGTAAATGCCACATTGGTCAGATGGTTTTACATTCATGTCTGCCAGTGAAATACTGAAGTCCCCTCTCTGTGTTACTGGTATTTCTGGCATAACCAAAAATGAACAAATGCAGAATATAAACTATACTGAAGATACTGTTTTCCTCTTGAGGGAACAAGTTTCAGGTTTTAGCCATTTTCTCTTTTTATGGCAACAATTTTGAGATACAAAAAGATGCCCAGGTTGTGAGGGCTGTTCTTAGAGTGTTCACCTAAAATGGAGTTCAGCCAAACAAAAGTGTATCTGGAAAGTGTTTACAGATTTTCAAAGGGCTGAAACGTCACCAACCTGACTTAAAAAAAAATACCTTGAGTTTCAAAAATTCAATTCCTTGGTCATGGAGAACTGTTACACTCATTAATTGTCTATTTTAGCAATCAGTGGGAAAAGAAATCTGGACTTCAGAAGTAAGTTTCTGAAATCTGAATTCCAGGTTTCATGACAGAATCAGAAAAAGAAAAATGAAAGATCTAAAGACAGCCTTTAATATGAGAATTTGGGTGTGTGGAGTCCTCCTAGACCTTCATAAATGAAAAAATAATTGCAGAAGAAAGATCCGCACAGAATCACATGTATTTCAGACTATGAAGTTTTCCCATTTTGAACCAGTACATGCATGTAAGGCAGTTTGGAGCAGACGAAAGTTCTACCTGCTATATATAGGACAGTGGCACAACCTTCTCAATCTGAATGCAAGAAATTGCTCCAGTCAGTTCAGCTTTCTGACTCAGCCTCCTCCCTTTACATATGGGCATAGCACACGTTTCCTTGGGATAACATTTCCTTGCCTTTCACAAACTCGGTGGGGCTGATCAGGGAATGCTCCAATATTCACCATGATGGAAAGGAGCCTTCAGTGGAAGAAGCTCTTTATGCTACAAAAATACAAAAACTTAAGACCCACATAAGGAAGTTGTTTCCCAGCTCCAAGATTGAACTTGTCTTTGAAGTGTAAAATCCTACACTCGACATCATCCTTCCTGTAAGAACTTCAATAGCTCATTTGTATATTTTTGGCATTAGATACCATGTACGCTTTTGAGGGGATATTTTTAAAATAATTTTATTTGTTTAGCATCAACTTTTCTTCATTTAAAGCTATCTTTTTTTGGCATTAAATATTAAATGGGAAAGGCTCATCTGGGTAGTGTTATAACTTTGGCTCCTCCACGAACAGTAGAATTCTCAAATTTCCCCAATTAACTTTGGCAAACAACCACATCTATTAGGATTCTTAGGGCTGCTTATTTCGTGGGGCTGGGGATGGGGTCGGGGAGAGCTGAATCTATAAAAACATCTTCCAGGTCCATTAAGTACCTTCATTTTCCATGTCCTTTGTTTTTAGAATACCAAAAGGGACTAAGAAGAAATGATATCCATGGATAAACATTCAAACATATCCAATTGTTTCCTTATTCTGTTCCTCTAGAAAAAAAAAAAAGTAGGCATTTAATGGAGGTGTCACAAACCAGCTAACCATTTTTTTTTTTATTCAAAGATGATTTTGGTAGGTAAATTACTTAGGATTCCTTCCTTTGACTAAGCTATGGACTGGATTTTCACTAGTACCAGCAATATGGGTCCTCTGCTTCAGATTTTCTCTTTAAATGATTTTGCATTTAAAATTCTCTTGCAAAAACTGCCCTTCTGCATTAAACACCTCAGCAAGAAACTAGCAGGCAAAGCAACGTTGACAAGAAAGTTCCCAAAACATGCAAAAGGCACCTATGTCAGTCCATCGAGGAGACTCAAAAGTATAAAAGTTGCTATGGGGACTGTTCGTGATACTGAGACAAAAGGGAGCACAAGGCCTCAAAATGAAAGATGAGTGGGGTCTTGCAAACAATGAAATTATCCACCAAGCAATCCATGTCCCAGTGAGTAAAATGAAGGAAAATGTTGTAAATATCCAACTGGTCCCAAATCATAACAGGTACAGGGAAAAAGGTTCTCTCAGAGAACATTTACTTGCTCAGCATTGTGCTCCCTTTACAAAGTAGGACTAGGATTTAGATACACAAGTAGGAAAGTCTCCAGATTACATTGTCTAAACCCTAATTTTATTGACTTAAACACCTTTTGATTTTCATATTTAAAAGCTATTTTCTAAACATCCCACAGAATTAGCTTCTTTTGCCTCAAGAAACAATACAAATAAATCAACGAGTAAGCTATGTCCACCCTTAAGACCTTCTACTGCTCATTCATTTTAATCAAATTTCCCATATTCTTTGACTTTCTATCCTTCATTGCCTTGAGCTATGCATTGCAGCTACTGATGACATACAAATGTTAATTTTGTTCAAATTCAAACACAATAGAGAAGAGCCCATTTTAAAGACTACTTTGCAAACATCACACTTAAAAGAACTGAATTAAACAGACTACAGAAAGGAAAAAAATAAATTCATTCAAGTGGATCCTTACGTTAGCCCTGTCAAATGATTTTCAGGCTCTTCAAGTCTAAGACAGTGATTTCTTCCCTTGAAACTTTAACAGCTGCATATTCTATTAAAACATACATAGAAAGAACTCCTTTAAAAATAAACCAATTGTGAGGCATCCAAAGAACCAATGATAGCAAACTTCATCCATAGTAATTAAGGGTAATCCCCGTGACAGCAGACACACAGCAGCTGTGCAGCAGTTAATGATGCTTTTTGTTCTTCTTTTGTCATTTTTAATATTTTTTTTATTCAATTTCCCTTCCATGCTTTTAAAAGAAAAAAAAAGTTAAGAGTGTAAATTAAAAGTGTAAATAGCTATTTTGTTGGAGAAAAGAAGTAGCTAGAAGTACTGCACTTATGTTCTGCCTCAGTGCTAAGATAAAGTGTGTTCCACACTGAGTTTGCAATAAAAAGCTCAGGTTTTACTTTCTCTTAGATATGTGACCACTAATACTTTGCAGTCACTAATCCAAATACAGTATCATTGTGGTCATCCTTTAACCAGAGATCTCCTGCTGGGTCTTGCTGCTTATGTCAGATTTGCAGCTACATAAAAACTCCTGGAAATCATATGGCAAGAACTTAAAAGAACATAAACAATTTGGTAACTGCAGCAAGGCTTCGCTTCTAAACAGGGTCTCCTCTACCTCACACCTCAGGAGCATTACATTAATCCATAAACCAAACAAGGTCTAACGTGACCATTTCCATCTGAGATGAAACAAAATTCCTCCACATCTCATCTCACAGACTGCCATAGCTTAATCTGATCAAAAAAAATTCCATATTAAAAAAGCTTAAATTCAAAATTTCTTGCATCATTCAACATCACCTTTATGGAATGTTTCTAACACTCGCCACAGGCAAGACTGTTATCCTGAGAAGCCACTCATCACCTCATATTTTCTACACCGCTATTTTCACTTATTTATTTTATAACTGATTTAATAAACTTCCTTTGTTTCTTGTTCTTCTGTACTCTTCTTTAACTTGTTTCTAGAAACCTTTGCTTTTTCTGACAGTGTGATTCTCAGAGAACATACCTGTTCTTCCAAAATACACATGCCTGCCCCCAAGTGAGTTTCTAACTATTAAGAGGGTATTGCCAGAGAATAAATTTTGTCAAAGTGTGCATTACTTTAATATTTGTGCATTCTTAATGCCTCAAGGCACAAAATCTTCAGCCTTTTCTTTTCAAATAGCAAAGCAACAGCAACTTCCACCAGTGACCATTAAAGTGAATCTATTGTGGTTTACTGTCAATCCACCTTTTTCAAGCAGGTAAAACAAAGATCAAGTCCCCATATTAATTCATTTCAAACTCACTCTCTAACATTGTCACTGGGCATCAAGGCATTATCAGGAGGAAAAAGCTTTCTTGCAAGTCACAGAGGTACTGTACATCTATTATAACTAGGAATGTGATCATCATAAATTAAGTATCAGTAATCATGACTTTCTTTTTAATTGGTTTTGACTAATACCAGTTTCCAAGGCATTCTCCATGCACCTCCAATGGTTGACTGCATTGTTGGATACACAAGAAGAAAAATCAGAACTAGGGTTGCAAGGGGGGAAAAAATTACATGAATATTTAGAACTGATCTTGAAACACTGGACCTGTTTCATATGGCTTACACAGCCTATCTTTTAACCCTGAACATGTTAAGTATCAGTTCCTCCTCTGGAGACTTGAAGATCTAGGGTTAACAGCCTTCTGTTTTAAAAATTCATTGAGGTACAAACAAATGGTATTGCTTCCAATGCATATGCATTGCAACAAGCCAAGGGAAAAAAAAACCACGTTACCCCCTACAGGATACTTGGCAATTAACTCCAGCTATGTCAGCAATTTTTTGAAAAATTTCCTAAACATGAGGAAATCTCATCTTCACCGTATGAAAGACAAAGCTACTGCAGTGACTCTTCCATGCATTACAATGTGTGTGTCTTACTTCTTAACCAAGCCGCTAATCACACAAATTATTGCAACTAATTACATCTGAAGGTCTAATTAATTCTTTCAGTACCACATCATTTAGTACGCATTCACAACACAGCACCTGTTTTGAAAATCCTTGCAGTTAATTTGTTTATAAACAAACACTATTTGCATAAAATGTTTAATGAATGGTTTAACAGTTAGTACAATACTCCAGCTTTGTCTTAGTAGATTTGAGGTCATCGAAGGCCACAATAAATTAATTTTAAACTATACAAATTAATTTAAATAGTATGTGTGAATTTCTCATTAATAAAGAAAACATTTCTAACATGTTAATTAATATCTCTGTAACAGGCCAATTACTGTCTGTACAAGTGCATCTTACAGTCAAACCCAAAAGATTTTATAGGGTTCTGCTTTAGTGGAGTAAAATATTCCAACTCACATGTACACGGGACACATGTACAAGTCACAGTGGCATTCAGAACTTACTTTCAGAAATCAGATAACTTTCTTTTATGCAAGACATTAGCACATTTCAATACTTTAATCGAGTATTTTAAAAACCGCTTGGTCACAGTGGTATTCAAAACTAACTTTCAAAAGTCAGATAACTTTTTTTATGCAAGATATTAGCATATTTCAATATTTCTATTAAGTATTTTAGAAACATAGAAGACTGATAGCTTGTATGTCACTTCTGTAAGGAAGACAGAAATAAAATCAACTGATTTAACTGCGCTTTCTCTTTATTATCCCTTTATGCTTGATAATGCTCTTTTCTTGCTTTATAAATAAATAATAATATTTTATGTCATTACATGCTCCCTAATAATAAGCATTCTGATTAGAGGATTAAAGCTTGTGTGCAGTGTTCTGACTCACAAGTGTTGTAATTCTCCATATACAATAATGTGTCAACCTGCTTCATGTAGAAACTAAAAGAGAACATTATTTCTTACTATCAAACATATTCTTTGCATGAACTATCATTGAAATATGTTTATAGTCCCAAAGTTTGTTTCTGATTTGCAAGCATTTTCACATTTGATAAGCACCTACTGTAAATTTACATCCACTCGTGAACTATTCTTATGATAGGAAGCTACAAATTGTAAAATATATTTATATCCTTACCCTTGTGTAGCGTTGCCCCTTAATACATGTTTTGATGAATTCACATCATTGTACTACACAGCACTCGGTACAAGAGTATCTGTTTCAATAGGGCAAATAAGGAACAAGGGAACTAAAACCAGTGCTCATTTGCTTTTGAATGTGAAATTTACTGTGACTGTAATCACATACCCACCTCAGCCAGACAGTCAACAACAAAATCACTCAGGGAGACCAACAGCCTGTATTTGCTTCCAAAAACACTCTTAAGTATGCATAATCTAATCTTTTTACAGCACAGTTAGCTGTTTCAGAAGTAGGGATTTGCCAACAAGTTTCAAAAGAAAAAACTGGAAGCGTGATCAAGGACATCACACTGTGAGAAACATCTATGGATATATGACAATCTGAAAACATAAAGGCTTGTACTGGGTTACTGACCTAACATC